>PVHX01000740.1:0-221242 GCA_004024805.1 Geosciurus inauris | reverse complement strand
TACAAGTTTTGACTGCTAAATTAAGGCACTTCATCAGTGGACTTACTAGTAACAAGCATTTTTCTGTGAAAGCATAGTTCCTTCAGAAGTAGAAAAAAATAAAATAAATCAGGTTTCCTGCTGACTACAGAGGAGGGCCCATTCCTTTTTAACTAGCTCGCTCAAGTCCATCTAAGGCATTGTTGTTTTTGTTTTTGGTACTGGGGATTGAGCCCAGGGGCTCTTTATCACTGAGTGATATTCCCAAACCTTTTTTATTTTTTATTTTGAGATATGGTCTCACCAAGTTGCTTAAGGCCTAGCTAAGTTGCTGAGGCTGGCTTTGAACTTGGAATCCTCCTGCATCAGCCTCCTCAGTCACTGGGATTATAGGCATGTACCAACATATGAGGCTAAGGCATTGTTTTGAAGAATAAATTTATGAAAAAATCATGAATTTTATATTGGGCATGGGTCAGAAGTTTTGAAATCTAATTCTGTTTGAAAATCTTTTTTTTTTTTTTTTTAATATTTTTATTTTGTTTTTTTTTATGTGATGCTGAGGATCGAACCCAGTGCCTCACGTGTGCTAGGCGAGCACACTACCACTGCGCCACAATCCCAGCCCCTCTGTTTGAAAATCTTAAATAAATTATCTTTGAACATAAAGAAAATCTGTAAAAAAGGAATAGTTTTTTTTGCCAGATGGCTTGATGGTATCAATCTCTAGTAATTTCTCTTCTATACTGCTCAAGTGGTGCCCTTTGTTACATTTTCACAATTTTTATTTAGTGGACTTTATAATAGAGGACAGAGTTTAATTCTTTTGGCCATTATCTATATCATTAATACAATAATACAATAAAAAAAGAGCCTTTGAAATCAGAGAGACAGAAAGAAAATTCAAAGCCTTTTTGGTTTGATAACTATTCCTTTGTCTTCTAATTTTTTTTGGGGGGGTACCAGGGATTGAACTCAGGGGTACTCGACCACTGAGCCACATCCTCAGCCCTATTTTGTGTTTTTTTTAGAGACAGGGTCTCACTGAGTTGCTTAGTGCTTCACTGTTGCTGAGGCTGGCTTTGAACTCACGATTCTCCTGTCTCAGCCTCCCAAAGTGCAGGATTACAGGGCTGAGGTTGTGGCTCAGTGGCAGAGTGCCTGCCTTGCATGTGTGAGGCCCTGGGTTCGATTCTCAGCACCACATATAAATAATTGAATAAAACAAAGATCCATCAACAACTAATAAAAAAAAATATTTAAAAAAAAAAAAAAAAAAAAAGTGCAGGATTACAGGTGTGCACCACCACGCCTGGCCCTTTTTCTTCTTTGTTTCTTTCTTTTTTTAGATAAACAGCATGCTTTTATTTTGTTTATTTTTATGTGGTGCTAGGGGTTGAACCCAGTGTTTCACACATGCTAGGCAAGTGCTCTACTGAGCTACAGCCCCAGCCTCCTATTTCTTTTTTACTTTAAATGTCATTATAACTTGAAGGATGTACTTCTGTAGTATACGGTTGAATTCCACATTAAGCAAAGTTTACATATTTTTCCTATCCAATTTTATTAATAAATGTTGTTACAATTTGAAGTAAGAAGGGGATAAAACTGTGTATATCCCACCCGCTAATTTAAATTATACTGTTGCCTTTTGGCTATCTTAAAATACTTCTTCCATATATGGATTTCTGTAATTATTTCTCTAATTAAAAGAACACACAATCTTCAACAGGCTTTAAGATTTTCATTTCCTATTATAAATAACAAAATTTATAGTTAATTTTTGGAGTTAAGTCTAAAATATCAAATACCCATAAATTGAAAATGTGATTAGTCTTTTGAATTATGTTTAGAATATCAGTAGATAAAATTACATGTTTCTAAAGAATCTTGAGGAATAGAACACTATCCCAAAAATTTGGTTGTTGAATTTGGAACTTTTCTAATAATTTACTAACTGAAGCAGTCATTAAATTGTGTTTCTTAAATATAATTCACAAATTATTGTATCATTGCTTTTTAGAATTACTCTGTAGCATATAAATCTCATGTTTTTCATGGGTTTCAGGAACCTTATTAATTTATGTTTTATAACGGATCCTGTTTGGTAGAATATTGCTTATTATAATTTATAAAGTTGTCCAGTAAAATATCACCAAAAAGTTGCTGGAATCAAAAATTGTTTTAGCTTTGAGTAAGTAAAGTAAGTAAGGTGGTTTTAGGGAAAAATCCATTTCTTTAAATAAAGTTTATTTTGATATATAATCAAAAGGAAGTATAAACTATTTTTGTACAAGTATTATTATATCTTATGATGATTTCCATAATATTCAGTCAACACTTGAATAACATACATTATGTCTGTGGAATTTAAAGAGAAATCAGTGTACTCAACCCTGTCTACACATTAGAATCACTGGTACAGATGCCCCAACATGACTCCAGACTAATTATGTCAGGATTTCTAAGAGGATTGTATATCTACTGTGATGGTGGATTAGAGCAGGATCTTATAAAGGATAGAACCTGGAAGTTATCATGTTTGAGGGTCTAGTCTATAGCTATACAAGTCTAGAGCACTGACTTTCTCTGAGTACTGAGAATTGACTTGTATTTTTAAGGTTTGACTCATGATAACATCTTGTAGAGACTGAGGGAAAAACTAGGATGCCAATTTCTTTGTGTGGGCGTTAGACTTTTCTAGTCATCGGCATACTTTGGATTGATATCTTATGATTCTTCTCAGAAGGTCAGAAGCACTTGGGAGACTAAATTAGTGATTACTAAGATTATTGAACAGAGAGTAAATCGCTGGAGCTTGGGTATCTTTAAAAGATAATGTTCATTGTAGACAAAAACCTGAGGAATTTATTCTTTGCTTTAATAAAGTGTAAATGTATCTTTCCAGTATATTTTTATCATCTAAAAATGACGTGTCTCATTGAGGGAAAGTGCTGGATCTATCTAGAAAAGTCCTGTGCTTTGAATGCTGCTCTTCTACAGTCCATGCAGCTTACCAAATGTTAAAAGTCTGCACTTGAACTAGTTTTATTAACTTAAAACTTTAAATGAAATCTTGCAGATGAGTAGTACCTATTCTAGACTGAAATTTGCCTGTATCTGCTTGTTTGACCATGAGTCTGTGTCTATCTCTGTTTCTGTCTATTGTATGTATGTGTGTATGCCTCCCTCTCCATGTACATCTCCTATATGCCTGAGCACATGCTCATGTTTGCCTTTTTTTTGTATTCAGCATTGGTGAAAGGGAGAGAATTCTGTTGGTTGTTGATTTTTAGTTTCTTCAGCAGAAACTTAAATTCTAGGTAGGCCTTATGATGGCCACTTGTGTCATTTGTACTGAAGTTCTGCCTTATTGAAAGAATACTGTTTATATTTGTTCAGTGTTAGGACATACTCCATTTATTTAGTTCTGACATTTCAAGTCCACAGTTCACTCTTATTTTATGAGGGTACGGGGAAAACCTAAACACTGAATTGAGTAGCTCAGGACAAATCAAGAGTTTAGAGACAGGTTTTTCTGTTTTTGTTGTTTTGGTGGTTTGTAAATTGCTTTAATGAGAGAACTAATAGAGATCTGTTTTGGAGTAGGGTCGAAGAAGGTGTTGAATGGGGTTCAGGATTGGGTATATGGTTGCCCTAAGTTACTGTTCATATTGTGGCAATATGGGAGAATGTAAAAAGTGCTGATTTGTTTTCAGTCATATCTCTGGCATATTAGCTATGACTTTGGTTACTTCAAAATAAACACTACCCCATAGTTTCAGTTTTTAACTTGAATCTAATTCTCAGAATTAGATTAATTATAATCTAAATATACATATATATGTTATAAAATTGTTCCCTTATGACCCCTCTCAGCCTCATAACAAGTATTTTCTTAGCCAAAAAGAAATTTTATGAGTAAACCATTTTTCACTTCTTTACATTGATAGGAGCAACAAATAGATAACTATGAGCTATAAAATTAAAAGAATATCTCTAAACTAGTTATTGTTAGTATTGTTCATTCTGTATTGTCTCTCTCAACAACCTACCCTCCATATCGGAACACACCAAGGGTGGTAATATTATGGGTATTGTATCAGCTCAAAATAAATCATACTTGTTAATAATCATAGATCACTGACGATCTACTCTGTATCTGGTTTAAAAATAAAAGCATGTTATTTGAATAAGAATTTTAGAGTTTTAAACCTGATTGTTTATTGAATACCTTCTATATGCTGGACACTAAAAACAGGAGTGAACAAAACTAGATGAAGGCCCTTTTGTTTGAGCTTATATTTCTGTTGTGAAAGACAGGTAGTAAATGAACAGTAAAGCAGGGAGAGTGACTAATGAGTCTAGACCTGCTGTGAGTTTTACAAATATAAATACGTGCTATTTAAAAATTGTGTGTAAACAGGTGGGGTGGTGCATGCATAAAATCTCAGCAATTTGGGAGGCTGCGGCAAGAGGATTTAAGTTTGAGGCCATTCTCAGCAATTTAGCAAGACGTGTCTCAAAATAAAAATTAGGAAAAAAAAGGCCTAAGAGTGTAGCTCAGTGGTAGAGCACTCTTGGGTTCAATCCCCAGTAACACACCCCAAAATCTTATTATTATATATAATTGTAATGCACCAATAAAAATAAATAAATAAAATCAATACTTTTAGATCTTTACTTAAACCTTTTCTAGGAGCATATATGTGTTAGGTATATACTTAACATAAAGCCTTTAGGGAATCTTATTAATGAACTTCAGATTTCCAAATTATTAATAAATTGGAAATCATAAGCTATTTGATATTAATTCAGAACAAACTAATAGTTTGTAATTTTAGAATTTTTGTTTCTCTTGATTACAGATTCTTGAAACTATGCCAATGACTGAAAAAGTTGAAGAATTGCTACATGTCATAGGTCCATTTTATGAAATTGTAGAAGACAAAAAGAGTGGCAGGAGTTCTGATTTAACATCAGGTTGGACTATTTTACCTACTTTTTAATTTGGCCAGTTATAGATTGTACATGCATTAATATTTATATGTCTAATTTTTATTTTTACTTTCACATGCCAGTCCGACTGGAGAAAATCTCTAAATATTTAGAAGGTAGGAATAATGAAATCCATATGAAAATTCTGTTTAATATGTACAAACCAAAAGCATTCTGCACAAATTTGTATGACTTATAAACTTGTAAGTTGAGAGTTTCATTCCAAGCAAACACATTGTATGAAGTTCCAAAATACTATAAGTCCTTAGTATTGACTGTTGTTAAAACATGCCGAGTGGTTCACTTAGTATGACCAAAAGTACATTTTGATGAATCATCTTCTATTTTACTTTATGAATTACATTAACAATTCCATGGAGTTAATTATTTTCTATCTAATTTTTAAATACATAGGTTTACAGTATGGCTTAACTGTAGCATAACAAGCAAAAACAAGACAACAGTGAATTCGTGTATCTTAAAATTTTTTTCTTTTTCTTAGTAAAGGATCAAAAGGTTATGTTTTGCCTACCAGCAGGAGTTAAATAAAATGCTAGGTCTGTTGGTATTAACAGTAACCATTTGTTCTCTGATTTTTTTTTACAAAGCAGAGTGATATGATATTTGGGGCTGGGGTTGTGGCTCAGTGGTAGAGTGCTTGCTTGCCTCACATACGTGAGGCACTGGGTTCGATCCTTAGCACCACATAAAAATAAATAAAATAAAGATATTGTGTCCCTCTACAACTAAATAAAAAAATATTTAAAAAAAAAAGCAGAGTGATATGAAACCACAAGAGTAAATTTAGATGAAAATTGTATCTGCTTTAATTAAAAATTAGCCTGGATCCCTGTTTATCAGGCATCTTTTAATAATTGATAGAAATTGTAGTAATTTTTCAGATCAGTAATTTTCCTATGCTCTTAAAAGGCCTTATAGTTTGTGTCTTTCATGGCAATAAACCTTGTGTAATTGACAGTGTCTGCTTGCTGTGCACAGTCACAGCATTTTATATCTGATTTGCATAGAGGAATCAATTATTAACAAATAGTTCTCTTTATGCTTCATGCTTATTAGGCTGAGAAAAAAAATTAAATGTTCTCTGCATCAGGCATACTGTTAGAATGTGGGGGAAATCTGGACCTATTTCAGTAGTGTCTAATCTACTGGCCAGAAGCATATTTGAACAATAAAGTATAAAACAAGGAAGAGTAAATAATAGTTATAAATGCACAAAACCACAGTTACTTACCTTTAATTTATTAATCCCCAAAGCTTTGAAAACCTAAGGGTTTTTTGTAACTTGTTTGGTATAAAAACCTGACTTCACATCAACTAATTGTGGAATAGAACCTTATCTGAATGACATGAGGGTATTTTGATTCTTTATATGATTTAGTGTGACTAACATGTTTTGCTGCAAAAATAATAATTAAATTATTATATAAAAATAATAATTATATTGTTATTTTTAGTGAGTTGTCTGAGATTCCATATAGGAAGGGTTATATACCATATCGTGTGTATTTGCAAAATTAGAAAATTTCTGAATCCAAGTTGTCAGTAAGGAATTGCGGACCTACACTGTAATTTATTTAACTTGACCCATTCTGATGGGTATTTAGATGTTTTTCTCTTTTTGATCTTCAAAAGCTGCCAACAGTAACTGTGTACATGTCATTTTTTTACATACTAAAAGTATGTCTTTAAGAAATAATATTAAGGACCTGGGATTGTGGCTCAGTGGTAGAGCGCTTGCCTTGCACTGGGTTCGATCCTCAGCACCACATAAAAATAAATAAATAAATAAAGATATTGTGTCCATGTACAACTGAAAAAATATTAAAAAAAAAAGAAATAATATTAAAAGTGGAATAAGAAGTGTTTGTAATCTTGTAAGAATTGCCAAATTGCAGGCCAGTTGCAATCTTGACTCTGTTTTTTTTCCCCCAAACAAAACATCTTGTTAAAAGTAGAAATTTAAACCCAGTGAAACAGATATATCAGTTTCACATGGTCTTTTTCAGAATATACATATGTAGTAAGTTTCAAAATGTGTAAGTGTAAGTCCTCCAATCCTTTGTCTTGTACTTTATTTTATAGAGTTTACTAACATTAAGTATGATCCTAGTTTTCCTGAAGTCTTTTTTCAGATTGAGGAAATTCCCTTGTATTCTTAGTTTCTCCAGCATTTTTTTTTTTTGGTACTAGGGATTGAACTCAGTAGTATTTGACCACTGAGCCACATCCCCAGCCCTATTTTGTGTTTTATGTGGAGACAGGGTCTCCCTGAGTTGCTTAGCGCCTTGCTGTTGTTGAGGCTGGCTTTGAACTCCTGATTCTCCTGTCTCAGCCTCACAAAGTGCTGGGATTACGGGCGTGCGCCACCGCACCCGGCTCTCCAGCATTTGTACTATGAAAAGAATTGGATTTTGTTCAGTTTTTTCTTCATGTATTGTGATAATCGTGTGATTTTTGTCCTTGAGTTTATTAATATGGTATATTGCATTAATTGGTTTTTGGATGTTGAATTGGGCACATTGCCTTTACTTTTTATAACTCTGATCATGGAACTGCTGTTTCTGTTGTGAAGTAATTTTGTTACAACTATCCATTTGATGGGGGTTTAGGTGATTCCTGTTTACATTTTATTGAAAACATTCATGGGTGGGTTGTTTCTTGATTAAATTTGTTGTTCTTCCTTTTTTTTTTAAAAAAAGATATTTTTAGTTATAAATGGATACAATACCTTTAGTTTTGCCTGACAGGTGATAGGCCAGTGCTCTACACTGAGCCACAACCCCAGCCCCTGTTCTTCTTTTCTGGTTGTCAGGGAGAGAATAAGAGAGATTCAGAAACTATGCTGCTTGCATGCTTAGCATGCACAAGGCCCTAGGTTTGATTCCCAGCATTGGAAAAAAGAAAAAATTCAGTACATAATACAACACTTTAGAGCTTGGATGTAGCGTAGTGATAGAATATTTTTTACCTAGCATGTGCTTGGTGCTAGGTTTGGTCCCCAATACCAAAAAAAGAAACAAACAAAAATGTATGCTGCTGCTGCCATGATTTTATAATAGAGTTGAATTTTTATTCTTTTGTTCTATTATTTAGGTAAGCTTAAATAAGAATATAGGCCTGATTATTTAAGGTGTATACTTTTTGGAACTTAATATGTTTGGGATGCAGAGAAGCATCCAAAATGCATTTGTTTGGCAGAAAATAAAGCCCAAAAGCGTATGAAGGAAAACCATTTCTTTTGGCCTTCTAAGGAGGCTTTAGTCTCTTAAGAAGAGTTGATGAAAATGGTATTTTCTGTTCCTCCAAACATGGTCCAGAAACCAGTAGCATTGGCAACACGTGGGAACTTCTCGGAAATGCAGAATTTTAGAGTACCTCAGACCTACTGATTCAGAATATGCATCTTAACTAGATCTCAGATGATTATGCACATTATAGAGAAGTTCTGATATATTTACTCTGAGGGCTCAACTTTGGCCGAGACAACAATTTGCTAATTTAATAGATCACATTACATTAATTGAAGCTTTAGGGAAATTCTTATGTATCATAATAACTACATAAGAATGTGAGTTGTGTACCTGAAATCCTCAAGGATAATAAGGGGATAAAAATTATTTAAATGGAGTTGAACTATAGGTTTGTTTTTTGTTGTTTGTTTAGTTTTTGGTACTGGTGATTGATCTCCACCATGAAGCTATAACCTCAGCCCTTTTTATTTTATTTTGAGACAAGGTCTCCCTAAGTTGCTATGGCTGTCCTCAAATTTGCGATCTTTCTCAGTCTCCAGAGGAACTGGGATTATAGGTGTCATATTGTAACTGTGCCCAGCTTCCAACAATAATATTTTTTTTTATTTGTAGACGGACACAATACCTTTATTTAATTGATTTTTATGTGGTGCTAAGGATTGAACCCAGTGCCTCACACATGCTAGGCGAGTGCTCTACCACTGAGCCACAATCCCAGCCCCCCAACTATAATATTGATAAGATTGTTGGTAGGGTCAAAAATAACATATTTATGTTTTCTAGGGCTAGCAATATATCTCTTTATTTAATATGTTTGAAAAAGATTGTTTATCTCTAACTTTACTGTTTTGATTGGTGTTAACTTAAAAGTAATTTATCACCTGTCTTGTCCAGAAAGGAATTAAGGTAGCTTTATCATTTTTGTAAACTTACAATGGAAGGAATTGGTCTATATAAGTATATTTGGAGTCAAAGAATACTATTATATATAAAATTCTAATATTTAAATTCAAAATTATTTTATTAGTTATAAAGTACAGCATTATTATATATTACCACATTAATGATTAAGTGGTCATTTCATGTTTTAGATCTTGGTAATGTTCTAACTTCTACTCCAAATGCTAAAACTATTAATGGTAAAGCTGAAAGCAGTGATAGTGGAGCTGAGTCTGAGGAAGAAGAGGCCCAAGAAGGAAAAGGAGCAGAACAAATTGATAATGGTAAGCTTTGGATAATGGGTCAATAATTTTTTTTTAATATATATTTTTTAGTTATAGATGGACACAATGTCTTTATTTTATTGCTTTGTATGTGGTGCTGAGGATCGAACCCAGGGCCTCACGCATGCGAGGCAAGCGCTCTACCACTGAGCCACAATCCCAGCCCCATGGGTCAATAATTTTTAACCAATAAGATGTAAAGGTATAAAGACTTGAGCTGATATGGTACTGTAAAAGGTTAGTGCGTATGATGGGATGTGAGTGGTTGACCCTATATTCAGGTTTGCAGTGGACCAAAGGCCCTACTACAGAGTATTAAGTTAGTTTCCAAAATGGACATGGGTATATTACAAGGACCAGAAACAAGTTAAACTCTCACTATCTTATCAAAAATAAAATAGAAGCCGGGCACGGTGGCTCAAGCCTGTAATCCCAGCACTTAGGGAGGCTAAGACAGGAGAATTGCGAGTTCAAAGCCAGCCTCAGCAAGGGCGAGGCGCTAAGCAACTCAGTGAGACCCTGTCTCTACAAAAAACACAAAATAAGGGCTGGGGATGTGTCTCAGTGGTCGAGTACCCCTGAGTTCAATCCTTAGTACCAAAAATAAATAAATAAAAATAAAATAGAACCTAGAGAATAGACTACTTTTTTTTTAATTTTGGTACCGGGGATTGAACTCAGGGTACTCGACCACTAAGCCACATCCCCAGCCCTATTTTTTGTTTTATTTAGAGATAGGGTCTCACTGAGTTGCCTAGTGCCTTGCCTTTGCTGAGGCTGGCTTTGAACTCACGATTCTCCTGTCTCAGCCTCCCAAAGTGCTGGGATTACAGGTGTGAGCCATCGTGCCCGGCTGACTACTTTTTAATTTTTATTAAAAAAAAATTTTTTTTTCTTTTGGTATTGCAAGGGATTGAACCCAAGGCCTTGCACGTGGTAGGGAAACATCTACCACTAAGCCACTGAACTACACTCCCAGCCTCTGGGCATAAGTTTTTTGTTTTTGGTACTTAGGAGTTCTTTACCACTGAGTTACATCCCCAGTCCTTTTGTTATTTTTTATTTTGAGACAGGGTCTTGCTAAGTTGCTGAGGCTGGCCTGAACTTTGAATTCTCCTGCCTCAGCCTCCTGAGTTGCTGGGATTATAGGTGTTCACCATGGTGCCTGGCTCCAGGCATCAGTTTTGATGAAGACAAACACTAGAATCATTGGTACTGCATTCAGGGAGCCTTATTAGTGATTCATGGGAAGACTATTTTAGAAGGGGGATACAGAGAGACAGTAAAACAAACCACACTTTTTTTTTTTTTTTTTTGCCTTTACTTTTCAGTCTTTGAGGTTTTTATTTTGAAATTAGAATTGTCACTGTTGGATCTGTTCTCTAGAGGAGTTTGTGTATGCCTGATAGAGTGTAAGCACTTTGAAAGATTATTTTTAGAAGATTCACAGGGAAGTGAAGCACTTTTGAAGCTAATAAGAATTTTTGGGTGAGCCCTCAACATAAGCTCCTTTTCAAGGAGTACCCCATCTCTGTGATTCAAGTAGGAAACCCTTCAAAGGGATTATTATAGATTGGGGAAATGAGTAGTGGATATTAGAACATAATATCAGGAGTTGACCTATTGTGAACTTTTATTAATCTCTCCATTTTCTCATAAAAGATAAGCAGATGATGAAGAAATCAGACTATAAGAATAAGAATTTGGAGATTATTGTCACGAATGGCTATGATAAAGACAGCTTTGTTCAGGAGATACAAAATGACATTCATGCTAATTCTTCCCCAAATGACCAAAGTGCTGATGATGTAAAACCTGCAGATCAAAGCTTGGAGCAAAGTGAAAAAATTGCTACCTGCATTCACCAAGGTATTGTACCCAAATATTTCTTTGTCCAGCCTTTATCCTATGATTACAATATTCTCTTAATAATTTTAGCATATTTAGGAATAGTTTAGAATTTTAAAATATCTTATTTATTAGTATTATAGAGTTGATAAATGTTACAAGGGTTTATAGCTTTGAAAGACAGTGAAGTAGGACCAGAAATTTTATATTTGTATTGAAACTTTTTTTAATGTTAACCATATGATATTTCAAAATATATTTTAAAATAAAACTTTCAAAATTTTTACTTTTATTTCTGATTATTGGTGAATTATTAACAGTGGTGCAATGTAGTCCAGAAACAGGAAATGTCCTTTCTTAGTGTAACAACTAAACTGGTTGAGTTGCTTCTCAAATTTAGGTGTCAGAGCTTACTTTTATAAGTTATAGGTTTTTTTTCTTTCTTTCTTTCTTTTCTTTCCTTCCTTCCTTCCTTCCTTCCTTCCTTCCTTCCTTCCTTCCTTCCTTCCTTTCTTCCTTCGGCTTTAACCTAGGAGCACTTTACCACTGAGTAATATCCCCAGTCTTGTTTAAAAATTTGAGACAGAGTCTGCTAAGTTCCTTAGGGCCTCACTGAACTTCTGAGGCTGGCCTTGAACTTGTGATCTTCTGCCTTAGCCTCCCAATTCACTGGGATTACAGGCATGTGCCACTGTGCCTGGGAGTTATTAGGTTTTCTGAGGTTTCAACAGGACAGTGTTTTCATAGAATTCAGTGGTAAAATATTTGTAATCTTTTCAAATAAGAACTATTAACTAAGCCAGGTGTGGTAGCCCACACCTGTAATCCTAGCTGCTCTGGAGGCTGAGGCAGGAGGATTTCAGAGTTTAAAGCCAGCCTCAACAATTTAGCAAGGCCTAAAAACAATTTAATGAGACCCTGTTTCAAAATACAAAAGGCTGAGGACGTGGCTCAGTGGTCGAGTACCCCTGAGTTCAATCCCTAGTACCAAAACAAAACAAAACAAAACAAAACAAAAAAAAACCTATTAACTAAAATATAAAGGGTATGACTTGGTAAATTATGTGTGTCACTCAGTGTGTACATAATATAGAGCTGATGAAGTTTAACAATGGAATGTGTTTTCCTTCTGTTAGAATAATTACACTACCTTTGTATTTGTTCATATTTAGATATAAATGATGATCATGTTGAAGATGTTTCAGGAATTCAGCATTTGACAAGTGATTCAGACAGTGAAGTTTACTGTGATTCTATGGAGCAATTTGGACAAGAAGAGGTAAAAATGACATTTCTGATTGGTAAGTTTTCAAAGTGGTATATCAAAATTCAATGCATAACTTCTGTTAATAGCAGATGTACATGCTGTTCATCACTTTGAAAACATACCTCTAGAATGTTTAAGCATTTATATTTTTACTTTTTGTAAACTAAAAATATATAAAATTATAGAACATTCAAAGAAAATCCATACTATTTAAATATTTTATTATTATTTGTAATATGTGTATGTTTATCAGTATTATGGCAGAGGTGGGATGGCGATCCAGAGGGTAAATTGTTTATATTAGACTGTGTTTGAAACATTGATGAATAAAGAAAATGGAATAGTTTTCAAACAAACAAGCCTATTCTTCACATTGATTCTAATCCTGCAGTAAAATTTTTAGTGAAAATAATCTTTACATTTCAGCTAAGATTCTGTATTAAAAGAGAAAATTAGAAAAAAAATAAATCTTTTTGAAAACTTTCTGATAATGATTAGGCTTGTGGCAACTGTATTTCTGTTTGGCCGTTTTTTTGTTTTTATTTTTTATTTTAGTTGTTGATGGACCTTTATTTTATTTATTTATATGTGGTGCTGAGAATTGAACCTAGTGCCTCACACATACTAGGTAAGCGTTCCACCACTGAGCTACAACCCCAGTCCTGTGTTTGGCCATTTTACATCCTTTCCCCAGTTCTCTTACACCCCTGTTCTGATAGAGTTGGGTGTGTCGCATAGAGAATCATTGAGTTTTTGCCTCTGATATAATGATTTTAACTTTTTAGGTTTCCTCATTTTTTTCATTTCATAAGGCAATTGAATCTACTTCTAGTTTTCTCAAATTTTAAAACACATAAATAAACAATGTATTAACTAAGGTTAAACATAAATGAGTAGTACAGATCAGAAGAATAATAAGGAGCCCAAACTGAGAATGAGCTTATAGAGAAGTTTGAAAGTGAAAGTGAT
This sequence comes from Geosciurus inauris, assembly GCA_004024805.1. Lineage (NCBI taxonomy): Eukaryota > Metazoa > Chordata > Mammalia > Rodentia > Sciuridae > Geosciurus > Geosciurus inauris. The sequence continues at coordinate 207,686 of PVHX01000740.1, read as the reverse complement.
AAGAATCCAGATTCCCTTTTATATTCTCTTAAAATTTTTATTGTTTGGAGAATGTTGGTGAAAAGGGATTGGATAGGGTAGAATCTCAGTAAATATCTGACTACTAAATTCTAGGTTTGCTCCTATTTTTTCTATAAATCCATAAGTAGACTGAAATCTTTCTTGGGGGGTCTCTGATCTCTGTTGCTCTTACCTCACTGGCCTTTGTTAACACCACTCTGTGTCAGGATTTTACTCCCCACCCATCCTGGCCTTTTTTTTTTTTTTTTTTTTTGGTATCAGGGATTGAACTCAGGGGTACTCGACCACTGAGCCATGTCCCTAGCCCTATTTTGTGTTTTATTTAGAGACAGAGTCTCACTGAGTTGCTTAGCTCCTCGCCGTTGCTGATGCTGGCTTTGAACTCGCAATTCTCCTGTCTCAGCCTCCCTAAGTGCTGGGATTACGGGCGTGCGCCACTGCACCCTGCTCCTGGCCTTCTTTAATATCCTTTCTTCTTCTAATATATCAAGTCCTTTCCCCTTTTCATGTCCAGTACTAGCAACTTTACATTCATTTGGTCTGGAAAGTTCCTCCTTCCCATGTAGTGGATTAATTCTTGCACATTCTTTTCACCTTAACATTGGTGACCTTTACTAAAGGAACCCTCTTAGATAGGTACAGCTCCATCTCATTACTACCCTCACTAAATCTATTTTCATTATAGATTGTCATACACAAATATCTTAAGGGGAATCTTTAAAAAATATATTTAAGTAATCTTTATTATCAATTTTGAAATCCCTACAAATCTGGGTCTTTTCCAATTATTTTTGTGGACTGTTAATATTATGTTTTTTTTGTTTGACTATTAAAATTTAAACATTTTCTTTTTCTTTTCTATTTTTCTCTTATATAAAAGTATTTATTAAACTCTGTTAATAGCCTCTTGAATGTGTCAGTTAAGTTTAACCCTCAGACCACCACACAGAGTAAGCAACTTACATACCAAAAGTATTTGGTATATATTTATTTTGTTACAAAATGTGATTTTAAAATAGTCTGATGATATGAAATCTAGAATTTGCTTAAAAATAATTCACTGGAAATAGGGTGGGGTGATAGGTGAAACAAGAGTGGCCCTGAAGGGAGGATTTTTGAAACTTTGTGATTAATACTCTGGTCTCTCTGACATTTTCCATAATAAAAAGGTTAAAATGATTTTGGAATATTTTTTCCTGATGTTTGCCTTTGAGAATTCTTTTTTGCCTTCTTCTGTTAGGATGTTAAATTTAACTGTGTTCTACATTATCACTTCATCAGGCATTTCCTTTGCTCTACTTCCTTATGATTGCAGTATTACTTGTTCTTAGGACCCGTTATTTATTTTGTTTCCAAACTTTATCTCAGTATCTCTTCCATTGAGGTATTTAGCCTGTCTGCTAATGTAATTAAAATTTTGTTTTATTAGCCTGGAGTGGTGGTACACACCTGTAATCCCAGTGTCGTGGGAGACTAAGGCAGGAGGATCACAAGTTCAAAGCCAGTCTCTACAATTTAGTGAAGTCCTAAAGCAACTCAGGGAGACTCTATCTCTAAAAATTTTGAAAAGGCTTGGGGATGTGGCTCACTGGTTAAGCACCATTGGATTCAATCCCTGGTACAAACAAAACAAAACAAAACAAAAATACTTATTTTATTATTGCCTGACCTATTATTAATCTAACCTCAATCCTAAATAACATTGCCTTCAATATATTTACCCATGACAGAGGATCTGTACTAAATCATTATTTTTTTTAATTGGGGATATTGGAATTTTATTTTCAGGATTTTTATAGTGCTTTTAACACAGCAGTTTTATTTATTTATTATTTATATGCTTGTGGTGCTAGGGATTGAATACAGTGGTACTTTACCTCTGAGCTATATCCCCAGCTCTTTAATTTTAATTTTAATTTTTTTTTTTGTACTGGAGATTGAACTCTGGGGCACTCGACCACTGAGCCACATCCCCAGCCCTATTTTTTTGTGTTTTATGTAGAGACAGGGTCTCACTGAGTTGCTTAGTGCCTCGCCGTTGCTGAGGCTGGGTTTGAACTCGCGATTCTCCTGTCTCAGCCTCCCTAAGTGCTGGGATTATAGGCTTGAGCCACCGCACCCAGCTTTTAATTTTAATTTTTAAAAATTTTTTAAATTTTTTGGTACTGGAGATTGAACTCAGGGGTACTTGACCACTGAGCCACATCCCCAGCCCTATTTTATGTTTTTTTTATGTAGAGACAGGGTATCACTGAGTTGCTTAGTGCCTCGCCATTGCTGAGGCTGTCTTTGAACTCGCGATTCTTCTGTCTCAGCCTCCCTAAGTGCTGGGATTACAGGGTTGTGCCACCGTGCCCAGCTTAATTTTTATTTTGAGACAGGGTCTCAATCAGTTGCCAAGGCTGACCTGGAACTTGTGATCCTCTTGACTCAGCCTCTGGAGTAGCTGGGACTACAGGCATACATTATTGGACCTGCAGTGATCTTTTTTACTTTGTTACTATTTTTATTGCCTTGAGTTTTTTGTTTTTTGTTTTCATAGAGTTTATGGTCTGAAAATACTGTATCCCACTGATTTTACTAAATCGTTGAGGTCATAGAAAACCCGGTGTTGTCTAGGGCCTCATCTCACTTAAATGATTGATCATTGCTTAAAGAAAAGTCATGGGTTTTTCTTTTTTTTTTAGTTGTTGTTGTTTTTGTACCAGGAATTGAACCCAGGGATACTTAACCACTGAGCTACATCTCCAGCTCATTTTTATATTTTATTTTAAGACAGGATCTCACTAAATTGCTCAGGGTCTTGCCAAATTGCTGAGGCTGTCTTTGAACCTGCAATTCTCCTGCCTTAGCCTCCAGAGCAGCTGGGATTACAGGCGTGTACCACTATGCCTGGCTATTTCATAATTTTTGTTTTCAGCCAAAATGTAGTAAGTTGAATATCTTATAAATCCTTGTTTTGTATTTGTTTTTGGTTTTCGGGTTGTGTTTTTTGCGGGGGGGGGGGAGGTACTGGGGATTGAATCTAGAGGTGCTTTACCACTGCCATACATCCCCAGCCCTGGCCCATTTTTAAAATTTTGAGAACAGGGTATCACTAACTTGCTAGTATCTTGCTGAATTGCTAAGGCTGGACTTGGGACTTGGGATTCTGCTGCCTCGGCCCCCTGAATCCCTAAGATTACAGGCATGTGCCGTGGGGTGTGGCCATGAATCCCTTCTTAAAATGTAGAAATTTTCATAGATTGAATTATTAGACATTATTGTTTTTTTTCTACTTTGCTTTATATATTTTCATATCGCTGTTAAGTTGTGTTCCTCAAGCTTTTAACAGGGAGTTTATAGCATGGATTCCTGGGCCATTATCAATCTCAGAATCTCTGATTTAGTAAGTCTGATTGGGACCCACAAATTTGCATGTCTAACAAGCTCCAGTTGCTGCTGCCGCTAGTGGTCTGCAGACCATTCTCTGAGTAGCATCAAAACATGAAATGCTAGAGTTCCACCAGTACTGATAGTATGGGTGGGGGACTGATACTCCTACTCCCTTGCTTTCATCACTTAATTTTGTCCCTCATTATATTAAGAAGATAGAAGAATAGGTTATTGTTCTTTGAACTTTATACCTGACACTACTTTAACTTACTGACTGTAAGCTACTCTTATTCATTCCTTGCCACCTTTCTCCTACCTCAGTAGATAACATGCTCTTCCCATTTCAGGCCAGTTTCTCTGATTTGCTTTATGTCATATTTTTTTCCCACCTCTTTGGAGACCTTCATTTTTTCTATCCTCTCTAGGCTATGCCCAACCATTGTGTCTCTTTGATTCTTTCTTCTCTTGCTATACACATGTTCATATCCCTTCTATCTTTGAAAGAAAATGCTTCCTTAATCTCATGAAACCCTCCAAATATTGTCTTACCTCCCTCCTTTACTTCATGGCCAGATATTTTTGGCATTGTATTCATTAATTACATTCATTTACCTCAGTCAGATTTTTGCCATGCATGCCAACTTGCTTCTGTTTGCTAATTTGAAAGGGTGCTTTATATTTCCTGTCATTTGACTACCCTGTCTGGACTATCCTCAACCATTTAATATTTAAAAATAGTAACTTTTCTCTCTTGAAAATATTCCATTATACCATTTCTTTAAAAGGGTTTCTCTTTTACCTGTTAGGTTCCATGTGGTCTTCTTTTAAGTTTTTCTTTTTATGTTGACCTCTTCAATTTAGTGTTCCTCAGGCTTGGAATTCTAGTTACTGCTTCCTCAGTTTCAACCATTACTCACAGGCTGGTTACTCTCAAGTGATAAATCCAATGTTTATCTGAGTTCCTGCTGCCCTACTAGATACCTTGCCTGGGAACCTCAGTTTTTTCTTATCTGTAACCGTACCATTGTCTCTTTCGTTCCCCTGAAACCACCTTAGCCTCAGTATTTTACCTTGGTGAGTCAACAAAACATCTAGTCGCTAGAGGCTTTTCTTTCTCTTACCTCCCTCGTTCAGTCTTCAAGCCTTGTTGATTTGAGAATATTTAATGTTCTCACATCTGGGCTGGGGTTGTAACTCAGTGGTAGAGCGCTTGCCTAGCACATATGAGGCACTGGGTTCCATCCTCAGCACCATATAAAAATAAATAAAATAAAGGTATTGTGTCCATCTACAACTAAAAAAAATGTTTTTTTTAAAAAAATAATCAAATCATCCTGTATCCTGACTACTTTATTGGTTCATGCTGTCATTATTATGACACTTTTTTTTTTGGTACTGAAGATTGAACTCAGGGGTACTCGACCACTGAGCCACATACCCAGCCCTATTTTGTGTTCTATGTAGAGACAGGGTCTTAACTGAGTTGCTTAGCGCCTCGCCATTGGTGAGTCTGGCTTTGAACTTGTGATTCTCCTGTCTCAGCCTCCCAAAGTGCAGGGATTACAGGAGTGAGCCACTGTGCCCGGGTATTATGACACTCTTGACTTAGCTTATATTCATTTGTTCTTTTTGTTTTTCTTTTTCTTTTTTAGTTGTAGATGGACACAATGTCTTTATTTTATTGCTTTCTATGTGGTGCTGAGGATCGAACCCAGGGCCTCACGCATGCCAGGCAAGCGCTCTACCACTGAGCTACAATCTCAGCCCCTATTCATTTGTTCTTATTTGTTCTTCAAGTCATAATTTAATTTCTTCCAAGAAGTCTGTTCTAATCCTCCACTCAACCCCAGTGTGGGTTTGGTACCCTTCCTCTGAGCTCCTATAGCATTCTTTGCGTGTCTTTTCATAAAACTTATCAAACAGTGCTGTAATAACCTTTTATGATTTCCTTACTAAGATTGTAAGCTTCTCACAGGCAGGGATCCTATCTCTTTCTTCAGAGTATCCCTAGAGTTAGTAATTAAGGTAAGAATAGAGGTTTACATGTTTCTTGGATGAATGATTGACTCATGAGAACAATATAATGCACTGTGAAAATGTCTCAGTTCTCTGCTCATGGACAAAATCATTCCTATCTTTTTTTTTTTAACTGCATATAGGAAGTTGGCGATGAATTGAAGAAATTTTTTAGATCAGGAATATTTCCAATAATAATATGAAATAACATTTTAGAAAGAAAGTATTTCTAGTGTCATGAAAACTTTATGGCATATAACAATTTATAGCTTTTAACGAAGTGTCATTTTAAATTTGTAGTCTTTAGACAGTTTTACATCAAACAATGGACCATTTCAATATTACTTGGGTGGTGTTTGCAATCAGCCCTTGGAAAATTCTGGTTTTCCTGAAGATGTTCAAGTATCCCCTGGAAGTGGCAACCTTGGGAATATGCAGGTGGCAACAGTGGAAGGAAAGGGGGAAGTAAAGCATGGAGGAGAAGATGGCAGAAATAACAGTGGAGCGCCACACCGTGAGAAGCGAGGTGGAGAAAATGAGGAATTCTCTAATGTCAGAAGAGGGAGAGGTGTGTATTCTCTTTTCTTCTTTCTCACTAACTGTAATCTAATTGGTAAAATGGGAAAGTTCTAAACAAAAGAAGCACTAGTATGTTCAATATGCAAAGGTTATTGTAAAGCTGAAAGTTAATAACATCAGTCAGTTTTTCTGTAGTTTTCCTGTTTGACTCTGTGGGCATATAGTGTATGATCTCTGAGGGCATCAGGGAAAACTTTTTTTTAAAATAATTTTTTTTACTACTTGTTGATGGATTTGTATTTTATTTATTTATATATGGTGCTGAGAATTGAACCCAGTGCCTCACACATGCTAGGCAAGCGCTCTACCACTGAGCCACCACCCCAGCCCCAGGGAAAACATTTCTGTTTTTAAAATTTTTATGCAGTTTTTCTGGGTAACCAAATTTATGTTTTATTTTCCCCCTGAACAATCACTTTTCCAGCTGTGCTGATGCTGCTTCTCCTCTCATTCCCTAGGTAGATATCTGAGTTCTTTATTTTTTCCACATTTCCCCACTTAGGTCAAAAGAGATCATTTAAAGCTGACAAATTAAGTAACAGGGATGAAAGAACATTTAACAATGTAAAGATAAACCTTTGGAGCAGTGATGTCATCAGGTAGCAGAATGGAGTTGAGTGGGGAAGAAAAATAAATGTATTCATTATAATTGTTTCTTGTAAGAAATAAATAGATGTTGTGAGAGAAAGAGGAAAAAAGAATTAAAATTATTATAGAAAATTATGGTTTAGGATTAGGGGTGTAGCTCAATGGTAGAACATGTACTTAGCATGCATGAGTCCTTGGGTTCAATCCTGACCACTAAAGAAAAAAAAAGGAGAAGAAAATTATGCTTTTAAAATAACTATTTGAACAAAATACAGATGCTTATCAATTTATAATGGAGCTACATCCCAGTAAGTCCATTGTAAGTTGAGAACATTATAACTTGAATATGCATTCAATACATTTAACTTTTTGCCTAGCCTATAGTGTGCTCAGAACACTCACATTAGCCTATAGTTGGACAAAGTTATTTAATAATTATCTAAGCCTATTTTATAATAAAGCATTGATGATCTCATGTACTTTATTGGATCCTGTACTGAAAGTGAAAAACAAGTGACTTTATGGATACATTTTTACACTATCATAAAGTTGAAAAACTATAAGCAAAATCTATGCATTCAGTAGAAAGCTTCAAATTTAGAAATTTGATCTTTCCCAGGCTACCACTATATGGTAAGGTACTTTTTTAAGATGCTGAGCAGCATAGGCTGGGATTGTGGCTCAGTGGTAGAGTGCTTGCCTAGCATGTGTGAGGCCCTGGGTTTGATCCTCAGCACCACATAAAAATAAATAAATAAATAAAATAAAGGTATTGTGTCCATCTACAACTAAAAATATATTTTTTTAAAAAAGATGCTGAGCAGCAGTTACAAGCCTTAGCCTCAGTCATCCATACAGTTGAGGGGGGAAATAATGGATCCTCTCCAGTGTACTGACTTGCTGCTAAGCTATGATGTCTGGTAGATCAGGTATATTAAATGCATTTTCAACTTACAAGACTTTGAAATTATAAGACTTTCAACTTAAAATGAGTTTATTGAGATAAAACCCCAACATAGGTGAAGGAGTACCTATACAAACCTTCCTAATTTATTAGAAAAAAACCCTCACGTCACACATTTTTAAAAAAGTAACAAAAGAAAACCACATAGTAAAATAGTTTTTAAAGCCCACAAAACAGTGCGTGATAAAAAACATCTTAGATCTAATTTATTTGCAATAACAATAAAGATAAACAGGCTAAGAGTTAGGGATATAGCTCAGTGCTAGTGTGCTTGCCTAGTGTGTTTGTGAGGCCCTGGGTTTAATCCCCATCACTGTAAAAAATAAACAGGCTGTACTTACCTGCTTAAAGTAGGTGTTCCTTGGTTGGCAGAGCAAAGCACACCTTTATGCTATAGTCTACAAGAGGTAGACTGTTCTAAAAAGCAGAAGACACGAAGATAGGCAAAGGTACCTCATGTATGCAAATTTAAGGCAAAGTTTTTAATTTTAACATTAGAGAATATTAATGTCAGGCCAAAAAGCATCAAGACAAAGAAGGCCAAAATGGGTATGGTCGTGCATGGCTGCAGTCCTAGCTATTCGGGAAGTTGAGGCAGGAGAATCACTTGAGTACAGGGGTTCAAGGCCAGCCTGGACAACGGAGAGATCTTGTTTCAAAAACTCGCACAAAAACAAAGACATTCCTTTATGATGTTTAAGTGTGAAATAAAGATGTCAAATTATGTACTTTTTATTTATTTTGTAGTGGGGATTGAACCCAGGAGTGCTTTATCACTGAGCTTATGCCCATACCTTTTTATTTTTTATTTTGAGGTAGGGTTTCACTAAGTTGTTTAGGGCCTCACTAATTTGCTGAGGCCAGCCCGGTACTTGGAATTCTCCTTCCTCAGCCTCCTGAGTGGCTGGGATAACAGATGTGTGCCATTGTGCCTGGCCAATTGTGCAACTCTTCACATCAAAAAATGTATGCATTTGAAAAGTAAAATCCTGGGGTTGGGGCTGGGGTTGTGGCTCAGTGGTAGAGCACTTACCTTGCATGTGTGAGGCACTGGGTTCAATCCTCAGCACCACATAAAATAAATAAAGGTATTGTCCATCTACAACTAAAAAAATTTTTTAAAAAATCCTGAGGTTGGACAAATTTACAGGTTTTTATGTTGGACCAAATGTAGAAAGGGCTATCACTGATAGATAAATCTGTCCCTATCTGTCTTATTGTTTTGAGAGCCACACCTCAGTTTTCTTTTTTCATTGATGACAGAGACCTCTTTTAGTTAATTATTTATTTTTATTTGAGATGGGTTTTTTTTCCCTTACCTTGTACTACTAGGCTCAAGTGATCTTCTTGTCTCAACTTCCCAAGTAACTGGGACTATAGATACAAGCCACTGTGCCTGGCCTTTCATTTTTTATGACTGTTTTTCTTTTTCACTATTTCATTCTTTTCTCTGAGTACTATTTTCTCTTTTGATGTTTGTGTATGTGTGTGTGTGTGGTACTGGGGTTTGAACCTGGGGGTGCTCTACCACTGAGCTACATCCTCAGCCCCTATTTATTTATTTATTTATATTATTATTGTTATTTGGTATCAGGGATTGAAGCCAGGAGCACTTAATCACTCAGCTACATCCAGAGCCCCTCATTTATTTATTTATTTTTTAAATATGTTTTTAGTTGCCAATGGATCTTTATTTTATTTATTTATATGTGGTGCTGAGAATCGAATCCAGTGCCTCACACGTGCAAGACAAGTGCTCTACCACTGAGCCACAACCCCAGCCCCCAGAGCCCTTTTTAAATTAAATTAAAAATTGTTTTTGGTACTGGGGATTGAACCCAGGGGTGCTCAAACACTGAGCTACACCCCCAGCCCATTTTGAAAAATAGAGATAGGGTCTCACTCAGTTGTTTAGGGCCATGCTAAATTGCTGAGCCTGGCTTTGAATTTGACATCCTTCTGCCTCAGCCTCCTGAGTCACTGGGATTATAGGCATGTGGCACTGTGCCTGGCCTCTTAGCCCCTTTTTAAATTTTATTTTGAGATAGAGTCTTACTAAGTTGCCCATGCTGGCCTTGAATTTACAATCCTCTTGCCTCAGCTCCCGAGTAACTAGGATTACAGGCTTGTGCCACTGTGTCTGGTTTTTCTTCTAATGTGTTCGTAAGGCCAAGAATGTTCAAGAATGTACAGTACTTTTTTTGTGTGTTCTTTCTATAAAGCCTGAATTTAGACTTGTGAATTGAACTTGTGAAAGTTAATTCCAACCTGTTCTTTGTAGTCCTTGCCTTTATCACCTTCTTCTTCTTTTTCTTTTTTATTTTTGAATCACTACTTTTAAGTATCTATCTTGAATAACCAAAGGAAATATTTCTACTCTCATGTCTACCTTGTTCTTTCAATCTGTGTCTTTCTATATGCCTTTACTATCATGGTCTTTTACCTCTTATTTTTATTATTTTATTTTTTTTTTGGTACTGGAGATTGAACTCAGGGGCACTCAATCACTGAGCCACATCCTCAGCCCTTTTTTGTGTGTTTTATGTAGAGACAGGGTCTCACTGAGTTGCTTAACACCTCGCCGTTGCTGAGGCTGGGTTTGAACTCGCGATTCTCCTGTCTCAGCCTCTTATTTTTAAATATTTGACTATCTGTTTCTTCATATTTCAATTTAAGAAATAGTACTTTTTATAAGTACCTAATAATTTATATATAGCTTTAAATCCTTTTTTTTTTTTGCAGTGCTGGGTATTGAACCAAGGCCTCATACATGCTAGGCAAGTGCTCTACCATTGAGCTATATCACCAGCTCTGCATTTAACTTTAAATAAAGGAGCTTAGCTAGGCACAGTGGCACACTAATCTCAGTGGCTTGGGAGGCTGAGGCAGGAAGATTGCAAGTTCAGAGCCAGCCTCAACAACTTAGTGAGGCCTAAAACAACTAGTGAAACCCTGTCTCAAAATAAACAATTTAAAAAGGCCTGGGGATGTAGTTCAATGGTTATGTGTCTCTGGGTACAAGCCCCAGTACCAAAAAAAAGTAGTTAATACCCTTGTACCATTTTACTCATTCCCATTTGTTCCTTAATGTTGAAAGTGGGCTCTGGGGATTATTAGAGACAGTCAAATGTATGCATGGTTATAACACTCTGAATGAATGAATGAAAAGAATATAAAGATATCTAGCCGGGCGCAGTGACGCACACCTATAATCCCAGCACTTAGGGAGGCTGAGACAGGAGAATCCCAAGTTCAAACCCAGCCTCAGCAACGGCGAGGCACTAAGCAACTCAGTGAGACCCTGTCTCTACATAAAACACAAAATAGGGCTGGGGATGTGGCTCAGTGGTCGAGTGCCCCTGAGTTCAATCCCCAGTACCAAAAAAAAGAATATAAAGATATTTAAATATATGGCACAGCCTTGAAACTAGATAAGGAACTTGGTCTTATACCATAAACTTTGCAAACTGTCAGAGAAGCAGACAATTAGGAAGAAAATGAAGAATCTGTTTTGGAATATATGGGAAATTTTACCCCATCCTCTGAAGAAAGCAGTTCAATGAGGAGGAAGGCAAGTTGATGAAATTTGGGAAAAAAAAATCTTCAATATATTGGGATGTAATCTGTAAGCAATAGTGGCTTGAGTAAAAGAACTTACTGTGTTCTTTTAAAACCTCTTCGGATAAATGAATAGAATAACAGACTTTTTTTTTCCCCCACCTGTGGTTGACAAGAAGGCTGGAGAATGGAGAATAATCTGATAGAACTAATCATCTTTTATACCAAAGGCATAAAAGAAGAGAGAAAATGAAAGGGGGATTGGGTAACCTAGCACCTGGTTCACTGTATCTAGCCAATTACTTCCATGGTGGACAAGCAGAACTATCACCGAAGCTTGAAGAAATTGATTTACTTTCACACTTGATCTTCCCCTTCTGTTTCTGATCAGGAGGACTTGAGAAAGGCAAGAGGGAATAATTGCTCAGGGATAATTGTTTCTGACTGCCAGAGGCCCTTAAGGCTTCTGGTATGGAGGAAAGATCTGAAATGTATATTCCATTTCTACAAGAGTTGGGTAACGCAATAGTACTTTTACACAGAGCAGCATAAAACTGGGTTGCTTAGCGCCTTAGTTGCCTTAGTCTTTCTGAAAAATAACGTGGTGATACTCATTAAGAACCTTGACAAAGTTGTTATCATTTCATCCAGCATTATTCTTCTTGGAACCTGTCCTAAAGGAATTAGTGGAAATCTGGATAAGAATTGTATTCAAAGACATTTCTTGTAGTGTTATTTGTAATAGTAAAAATTTGGAATCATCCTAGCTATCCAGCAGTGGAGAATGAGGGAATTATTTCCTGGCTTAACTAGGAAATTTATGCAATAATTTAAATGTTTTTGGAATAACAGTGATAAAGACAAATGTTCATAATATGCTTTAAAAAGACAAATATAAGGGGTAATGCCAATTTTGCAAATATATGCATTGAAAAAAGAATGGAGGAGCTGAGGTTGTAGTTTAATGGTAGAGGGCTTGCCTAGCACATGTGAGGCACTAGGTTTGATCCTCAGCACTACATAAAAATAAATAAAATAAGGGTATTGTGTTCATCTACAACTAATATATATATATTATATGTAATGTATATGTAAAGAAAGGACAAATCTTAAGAAAAAAGAATGGACAGTTGCTAGCAAAATCTCAATAGTAATTTGTTTTACTTTTTTTTTAAGTTGTTGATGGACTTTTTTATTTATATGTTATTATACATTTTATACCTTTATTTTATTTGTTTATATTTATGTGGTGCTGAAGATCAAACCTAGTGCCTCACACACACTAGGCAAGCGCTCTACCACTGAGCTGCAGCCCCAGCCCCTTGATGGACCTTTTTGTTTTATTCATTTATCTGTGCTGAGAATCGAACCCAGTGCCTCACATATGTGAGGCAAGCGCGCTACTGTTGAGCCCCAGCCCCAGCCCCAGTATTTAAGTTTTAACATATATTAAAAGTGTGCAATTTATAACAAGAAAAACATTTAAAAATCTTTTGTGAGACAATGTAATGAAACCAAAAATGACCAAAAAGGGAAACATAACTTATTTAATATAACTTTTAATACTCTAGAGAAGCAATCTTCAATTTTTTTCAGTCTTACTTTTTGTTTAAAAAAATTATTTTTAGGGCTGGGATTGTAGCTCAGTGGTAGAGTCGTTGCCTTGCATGCGTGAGGCACTGGGTTCGATCCTCAGCACCACATACAAATAAATAAATAAAGATATTTTGTCCATCTACAACTAAAAAATAAAAATAAATTATTTTTAGTTGTTGATGGATGTTTATTTTATTCATTTATTTATTTATATGCAGGGCTGAGACTCAAACCCAGTGCCTCACACATACTAGGCAAGCAAGCACTCTACTACTGAGCCACAACCCCAGCCCATCTTGTTAACTTTTTTTTTTGGTATCAGAGATTGAACTCAGGGGCACTCGACCACTGAGCCACATCCCCAGCCCCATTTTGTGTTTTATTTAGAGACAGGGTCTCACCGAGTTGCTTAGCCCCTCGCCGTTGCCAAGTCTGGCTTTGAACTCACGATTCTCCTGTCTCAGCCTCCCAAAGTACTGGGATTACAGGCGTGCGCCACCACGCCTGGCTTCTTGTTATCTTTTTGTTCAAGAATTTTTTAGCACAGTCTCTGAACATGTATCTTGTTTACAAATAATTTGCATAGTCACATACTAATATATGTAAAACATTAGCAAAAAATTTTTTTAAATAGGTCAATATAAATAAAAGTTTATGTTTATTTCTTTGATACTAAGAGTTTATTTTGTCTATTTCCTGATCGTTTCTACTCTATTTTGGAGATTTAGATCTTAAATAACAGAGGAAAATGAATGAAACATACTATTTCTATTTTTATAAGTTTTATTTAAAATTAATTTTACTGTCTTAAAATAGGGCATAGGATGCCACATTGGAGCGAAGGAACCAAGGGTGGGCAAGTGGGAAGTGGAGGTGACGGAGAACGTTGGGGCTCAGACAGAGGATCAAGAGGCAGCCTCAATGAGCAGATTGCTCTGGTGCTCATGAGATTGCAAGAGGACATGCAGAATGTCCTTCAGAGACTTCATAAACTGGAAACACTAACCGCTTCGCAGGTAAGCTTCTGAATTTTTTCATTTCTTTTAAGTACAACAAATAAAAAACTAAGTGTTCTTCTGTTTGTGGTTCCTTCAAAGCAGTGTGCAGTCTGTTTTTTAGATGTATTACAAATCATACATTTTCACAGATTTACCCAAATTTCAGTGATTTTTGTGAAAATTAAGAAGGATATACTTGTGAAATATTAAGACTGACCTACAAGTTGAATACCACTTAAAATGGTAGAAAATTTTCAAAGTGCAAAGTTCAGCAGTACCATATTGGAAGTAGAAGTTGGGTACTTGGTATTAGAAGAATAATTGCTACTTCCATTGCAAGATAAACACATTGAATGTAGGCACATAAACTGATAACTGCAGGCTTTCTAATTAACCATTGTGAATATCTTTTTTTTTTTTTTGGTATTGGGATTGAAACCAGGGGTACTTTATCACTGAGCTATATCCTCGGCCCTTTTTATTTTTTTTTTATTTTTTAAAAGTTTATTTTTTAGTTGTAGGCAGACAGAATATCTTTATTTTATTTGTACGTGGTGCTGAGGATTGAACCCAGTGCCTCACGCATGCTAGGTGAGCACACTACCATTGCGCCACAACCCCAGCCCCCTTTTTATTTTTTAATTTGAGACAGTCTCTCTGCTAAATCATGGAGTCTGACCTCAAGTTTTGATCCCCCTGCCTCAGTCTCCTGAATTGCTGGGATTATGAGCATGTGCCGTCCTGCCCAGCTCATTGTGAATATCTTACCTTTCGCCTAATCAGTAACTTACTCAGTTATCATAAGGTTTCTCAATGGTATGTGTCCCAAAGATTCTCAATTATATTTTATTATCAGTTAGAGTGTAAATCCCTAGATTTTCAGGAGTCTATGAACTCCTGTTTGATTTTTGAGGAGGGAGGATTTGTCTTTTTTAGATTCTCAACAGGATCTATAACAAAAAAGTTTAAAAACCATCCTTATATGTATGATCCAGTGTTTTAGAGTCCCTCTCATTAAAAAAAAAAAAAAAAAAAACAAACAAACAAAAAAACCTCAAAGATTTAGGATGAGAAAATTAAACCCAGTTTGTTTTTTTAGTTGTCAATGGACATTTAGTGTTATTTATTTATTTAAATGCAGTGCTGAGAGTAGAAGCCTAATATACATGCTCGCGAGGCAAGTGCTCTACCACTGAGCTACAACCCTAGCCTCAGTTTGCTTTTTTAAATACAACAAATAAAAAGAAAATTAAATTTGGAAAAGGAATAATGCCTTAAATAAATAATATGACATTCTTATTTATACAAGTATATGTAAGTTGTTGATATCAAGTAAACTTTATTTGTATCTTTCATTAGTAAGAAAATTGTATTATTTTGTATGTGCTTGAGAAATAAAATGTATTTTAGGCCCAGTATCCCGTTACACTATTCCTAGGATAATATAGAGTTATCTTAAGAGAAACAAAAAAAGGGGCTGGGGACGCTGGGATTGTGGTTCAGTGGTAGAGTGCTTGCCTTGCATGTGTGAGGCACTGGGTTGGATCCTCAGCACCACATAAAAATAAATAAAATAAAGATGATGTGTCCATCTACAACTAAAAAAATATTGAAAAAAAAGGGGGGGGCTGGGATTGTGGCTCAGTGGTAGAGTGCTTGCCTAGCATGTGTGAAGCACTGGGTTCGAATCTCAGCACTGCATGTAAATAAATGAATAAAATAAAGCTCCATCAACAATTAAAATATTTAAAAAAAAGAGAGAGAAACAAAAAAGAGCTACCCATACAGGAAAGCCTTCTTTGTTTAGTTATTATTGAACATTATTGTTCCAGAAGTCTGTTTTTTCTCATTCTATGATTTTATTTTTACTTAAATTTTTTTTTTAATTCTGCAATTCTATTTTTAAAAAGAATATTTTGTACATATTTAATGTCTAATGGTACTTAAATTCTGCTAAAATTCTTTTAATATTTATTTATAAGTTTCACTTTTTCATTTTTGTCTTATACAAACCCTTTTTTAAAAAGATTTGGGGTCCTGGAGTTGAGGTTCAGATTAGAATTTGTGCTTATCATATAGGAAGCCCTGGGTTCAGTCTCCATCTTTGAGAAAGGAAAAAAAAAAAGATTTTATATGATAAAGAACTTTAAAAAATTTGCATAATTTACTTGGATCACTTATGAGTAATAAATTGAAGATAGAATGGTTGTACATTGTAGAACTGAAGGAGACTTAGTTTAACAATCTTGTTTAAAGGAAAAAGAAACTGAAATACTGGGAGGTTATATTAATTAATGGTAGAGCAAAGTCTGTAACTAAAAGTCTCATGATTTCTTAATGCACTGCAGAAAGATGCCTGAGGTATATTATTTTTTGTAAGATGATTCCTTACGTTCTTTCTCTCAACAAATATTTGTTGAATGGCCGTATAACCAGATACTTTTCTAGGCAAAGGATATAAAAATGAAAAGGGAGATTCAGATCTTGGAGCAAATTACCTAGGTTTAATTCCTGATCCTAATACATAACTGTGTGATCTCAGTTCAGCTTATGTGAATAGTGTATTTCATAGCTTGTTCAGAAGATTTAAAA
Organism: Geosciurus inauris; assembly: GCA_004024805.1. Lineage (NCBI taxonomy): Eukaryota > Metazoa > Chordata > Mammalia > Rodentia > Sciuridae > Geosciurus > Geosciurus inauris. Next base: position 191,399 of record PVHX01000740.1, on the reverse strand, counting down.
AAAATGCTTAAAACAATGCCTAGAATATCATAGTAAGCACTAAATACTGTCAATATGAAATGATAATGATGATGGTGATAATCAAAATGATAAGATAACTAGGTTCCTCCCCTCAGGAGGCTCACAGCCTTAAGGAAGACCTAATTTAAGTAATTTTCTGTTTTCATATTTCCTTTCCAATGATTACTACAGGTTGAGTATCCCTTATTCAAAATTCTTGGGACCACAAGTGTTTCAGATTTCAGAGTTTTTTGTAGTTTGGAATATTTCAATAGACTTTATCAGTTGAGCATCCATAGTCTAGAAATCCAAAATTGGAAATGCTCCAAAATCCACAACCTTTCAGTGTCGTGCTGGCTTTCAAAAAGGTGCTCAAAAAGTTTGGCTTTGGAGCATTTTGGATTTTAGGTTTTCATATTAGCAATGTGCAACCTATATTGTTTGAGGTTTTTCCTTTCAAAATGAGTTCAAAAAACAAGCGGTGGGATTGGGAGAGGTAGGCTAGGAATGTAGCTCAGTAGTAGAGTATTTGCCTGGGTCAGATCCCCAACACCTCAGAGGGAATATAAAAGCCATCAGTAATCTTTTATTTTAATCTACCAATAGAATAATAAAATATTAGACTATGACTTTCTAAATAATTAGAAGTTATATAAAAGTTACCTGATATATATGGATAAATATCTTTGAAGCAAAACCAAAACTGTAATCTTAATTATACAAGTAGTACTGTTTACTTTTTTTTTTTTTGGTACTAGGGATTAAACTCTGGGGTGTTCTACCACTGAGCTATATCCCCAGCCTTTCCTGTTTTTTATTATGAGTAGAGTCTTACTAAGTTGCTATGGCTGGCCTCAATTTGCTATCCTCCTGCCTTAGCTTCCTGAGTCACTAGGATTACAGACATGTGCCACTGTGCCCAGCTAGTGCTGGTTGCTTCTTCACTGTAAGCCAAGTTCTGTTCAATAGTTCCAATTTAACTTTAGCATTTGGTAGGTGTTTCTGCTTTAATGAAGAGTAGTTATTCTGTCTGTCACTTTGGAGTGTGGTCACCTTGAGTTTCAGTCCAAATCATAGTGACTAATACGCCCTTGGATAAATTATTGGATACCTAGGAGCCAATTTTTAAAATTCTACCCTTTATTACATTTAGTCTGGAGAAGTGCCATAGGTAAATTTCTTGGTTGAATATTATTGTGCTTACAGGGCAGTTGTAAATTAACCACATAAGGGTCATTACCTTGTCTTTATTCTTTTAGCACTTGAAGTATTCAGCTTGAGTATACTGCAACTTTAATTCACAGTGTAACACTTTAATGGTCTATAGGGACTCATGCAACATCCAGAGGCATCTAATTTAGTTGCACCTGTGAGCCATATTCATACTGGGCTACTTGAAATCATATTACCCAGAAGAATTTAATTTAAAAGCCTGCCTTTCTTCTACCCACTTTGCTACTCTTCTGTCTCACTCTACTTCATCACATTGGCCTTCTAGTTGTTCCTTTTTGCCAGTAAGCTCCGTCCCACCCTGGGTCTTTGAACTTGCTTTTACTTCTACGCAGAAGGCTGTTCACTCTGTTAGCCACAATTTTGAGCCTTCCTCCATTTATTTGAAATTGCTTGCAAGTATGCTATGGGTAGAGCTCAGTAGTAGAATGCTCACTTACCATATGCAATCCTCATCACTACAAAAGAGAAAAACAAAATTGCTTGCAGGCTTCTGTTCCTCCAATATGTCTCATATGTCTTCCCTGTTTTATTCCTTGTGGCATTTTTCACCCCTGGACATGCTGTAACTTTATTACTTTGTTATTATCAGTAGCCCTACACTGGAATATATGGTCCATTAGGGCGGTGATATTTGTCATTTTGCTTCTTCTTGTATCTTTAGTGCCCAGAATAGTGACTAGTACATAATAGAATTCAGTAAACATTTATTCAGTGAATGAATGAGCTCATTAATCTTCATTACCTTTCTCTAAAATTATAATAAGAGAAAACTAGAGTAATAAGTTTCTAATAACTCTAAGGAAACTTGTTTTTAGAATGAATCTAAATTAGACTTGAAGTTTTCTGAATTAATTGAAAAATTGCTGCTTAATTTATGCTGCTTCTCCGGGTAAGGGTGTAGCTTACTGGTAGAGTAGTTGCCTAGTGTGAGGTCTTGAACTCAATTTCTCAGCACTGGGGATACATATATACACACATACACATACATACACACACACACACACACACACACCGCTTCTCACTTAATAACCTTTAATACTAACACTCATTTCTCATATCTATCTTATATTTCTTTTGTTATAACTTGTCATGAATTCCCCAAACAGGTCTTTGGATATTGTTTCCAGTCTATTTAATTAATAATCAAGGCTGCAGTTCTCAAATGTGCTTGTAAATTGATCGTTTGTATGAAAACAAAGGAATTAATTTAAAAAATTGAGTAGATAATGTAATAAGATTATTAGAGAAGCAAGTGCTTAAGTTGATTTTTTATTTTGATAATTTTTATTTAATTTGAATAATAAAATCAAAGTGTCACATATTTGTTTAGCTCATGGTTTTAGTGATCTTGTCTTTTTGTCAGTATGTGTTTCAGAATAATCAAAACAGCAGAAATATAGAGAATAAACCAATACTTTATACTTCTTTTTAAAGACAGAAAATAGAAAAGTTACTATTTTTTTACTTTTGTCAGGCTGAGTCACTTTCATTTGTATTCACAGGCAAAATCATCAACATCACAGACTAGTAATCAACCTTCCTCACAGGTAAGATTTTTTTTTCTTCAAATCTAAATACCAGGGTTTTAAATAAGTTATAGTACATTTAGATTACATCTTGAGGTTCTGAAAGCATTTAAAATGAATTTTATCCTTTAAAGCTTTGAAGTTAAAAAATATTTGTTTTCTATTTAAGTTTGAAATGCTCCTGAAAGTTTATTTACTGAATATATGGCCTGAAATACAGAATACTGCTTTCCCTTCACAAGGATTTTTATATTTTCAAAATTATGAATTAAGTATGTTGTTAAGTTTATAATGTAATATTTAATAGATTAGTGACAAATTTATTTTATTTTCCTAGAGACCATCTTGGTGGCCCTTTGAGATGTCTCCTGGTGCATTAACTTTTGCTATTATATGGCCTTTTATCGCCCAGTGGTTGATGCATTTATACTATCAAAGAAGGAGAAGGTAACACTATAGTTTTATAATTTGAAATGATGCATAAATTCTTATAACCGATAGAGTTTTCAGCAGCAACTAAGAGAATAGGGCCATTTTATAGATACATTGTCACATTGAACATTCTATAATGATCCTAAGACTAAAGCTACCTTGGAAATGATGTGTTGGGGATTGCTAGGTACTTGTTAGACTTTACAGTTTTCCCTTGGGAGCATCTGATAGACTTGTACATCTTTGATCTACTCAACAAGAAAATGACTATATGCTTCTTAAGTTTTATGGATTATGGTAGGAGGAAATAATGCTCTTAAAGGTTAATATTTATTTTGGACTCTTTGCTAATATAAAGAACAATGGAAAGGTAAACAGATAATACTTGCTTATTCTGTATACCTTTGACAGATGGGCATTGACATTTCAGAAAAATTTCAGCCTGGTGGTTGACTGTATCTAGAATTAGGAATTAGTTTAATTTGAAGGCCAGAATTCCAGTTTGGGATGATAGAAGATAACTCTGAGAGGGACTGGGGCTGTAGCTCAGGGGTAGAGCGCTTGCCTAGCATGCGTGAGGCACTGAGTTCGATCCTCAGCACCACATATACATAATAAATAATAAATGAATAAAATAAAGATCCATCAACAACTAAAAAAAAAAAATTAAAAAAAAAAAAAAAAGAAGCTAACTCTGAGAAATAGCTTGGAATTCCTGAAAGTGCCCTGAGTCTCTTGTCAGAAATAACCTGAGGCAAGAATCCTTGTGTTCCAGAAAATCTTCAAATCCAAAAACTGGACACTATTTAAACTGAATTACTTACTTTCTTGAGTGAGTGGGCAGGTAGACCATTACTTGCTGGTGGCCTAATTGATTATGTCTTCCATGTTTCTTCATCATTTCCCATTAGGTAATAAAAGATGGGTAAAAGCAATAGGGCACACTTGACACACATTTTTTTTTTTTTAATATTTTTTTAATTGTAGATGGACACAATGTCTTTATTTTATTGCCTTGTATGTGGTGCTGAGGATCGAACCCAGGGCCTCACGCATGCGAGGCAAGCGCTCTACCGCTGAGCTACAATCCCAGCCCTTGACACACATTTTTAAAAATCTGTGAGCTTAAGTATTTATGGGTGTGTTTTTCCTTTACCAAAGAACTCAAGTTTCTAATTACTACATTTAACAACAAAATCATCTATTCTCTTATGTAAAAGGGATAAACAGCATTCTAAGTTTTATGGTTATAATCTATCACAGTAGATAGATTGAAATGCATATGAGATTGGGTGAATCATTTTAGTCTTCATTCTCTATTTATGATAAGTAGCTTGACTTAAGTTACTTGTCTATTTTCTTGGTTACTACATCTTCCCACCTGAAAAAACTTCGGTAGAATTTCAGAAACATAAGTTGCTTTCTTTCTTTTCTTTTTTTTTTTTTTTTATCTTTTGGTACCGGTACCCAGGGGCCCTTAACCACTGAGCCACATCACCAGCCCTTTTTATTTTTAATATTTTGTTTTTTAGTTGTAGATGGACACATGTCTTTATTTTATTGCTTTGTATGTGGTGCTGAGGATTGAACCCAGGGCCTCACGCATGCAAGGCAAGCGCTCTACCACTGAGCTACAATCCCAGCCCCATCACCAGCCTTTTTTAAAAAAATATATTTTATTTAAAGACAGAGTCTCGCTGAGTTGCTCAGGGCCTTGCTGATAAGTTGCTGAGGCTGGTTTTGAACTCGTGATTCTCCTGCCTCAGCCTCCCAAGCCGCTGGGATTATAGGCGTGTGCCACCAAGCCCAGACTAAGTTGCTTTTTCAGTAGTACTTATACCTTTTAAGTTCATTTGTATATTTATTATTTTAATTGTCAAAGATAAAGATGTTGGGCTAAGGATAAAGCTCAGTGGTAGAGCACTTGCCTAGCATGGGCAAGAACCTGGGTTTGATCCTCAGCACCATAGGGGGAAATAAAAGAACTATAGACCATAATTTAAATCGTTGTTTTTTTTTTAAGCACTGGAGATTGAACTCAGGAGCACTCCACCACTGAGCCACATCTCCAGCCCTATTTTGTGTTCTATGTAGAGACAAGGTCTCACTGAGTTGCTTAGTGCCTCACTGTTGCTGAGGCTGGCTTTGAACTCACAATTCTCCTGTCTCAGCCTCCCTAAATTTAAATCTTTTTGTCTTTTACACATTTTAAATTTCTCCTATGATGTTTGGGTATAGAGCTGTTCAGTGTTTTAAATTCTAATATCCTTGACATAGGAGGAAAAAAGAACCAAATCTTTTCTCAATAAGTAGTAATGCTCAACTTAAACATTAGGCACACAGTGACACTAAAGGTAGGTGTTTACATATTTTGCACTATGTTTGAAAACTTTATTTTTTTACATTGTTAGGGATTGAATCCAGGCCCTGACACATGCTAGGTAAAGCTACATCCCTGGACTTCAAAATTTCTTTTTATATTTTCTTTGTAGAAAAGAGTTAGAGGGTAGAGAAATTTGGCATAGGACCAAAATAAAATAAAATAAAATGTGATTAATAGTTATCTTACCACTTCATTAAATGTTAAAAAACAAAACAAAACAAAACTATACTCTGCTTCAGCAGTCACAGAAAATTGGCATTTTTCTAAAATTATTATTTTTAATTTTTTTTTGCTAGTAGAAGTATAGTAAAAGGTTGTTCACCATTTCTCCTAAGTGTCCCTTTCAGTTGTCCACTGAATGGAGAAACTCTATTTATAATTTTCTAATTGTTATTATTGGCACTTCTTCAAGTTTTTCACTGTATGTTTAATGATCCTTTCAAATTGCAAATTATTTAGCACAAAATTATTTGTGACTGTTTTGATAAGATATTGTGTTTTAACATATTGTTTGCTTGTATATATGGCAGATTAATTGAGGTCTGAAGTAAAGCCATATTTGATAAGGAAATAAGTTTTAGCCTTGAGGGGATTTAGGCAACATTAATCTGTCAGTGTTGAGCAGTTTTTACTCTGAATGAAGACTAGAGAGCAGTGTCTGCAATTTGGAAGAGAAAAAGTCTGTGTTGGGGATTAAGAGAAAGATCTATAAATTTTGGGGATTTGCTATTTGACTTTACTTTCTAGTACAGAGGAGTATAAATTTAAAAACAAAAGAGATTTCTTACATTGTTACTTTATGGTGGAATTAGAGAAATATTTTCTGTATCTAATGTGAAGAGCGACATCAGGAGACTTCCTTGTTAAAAAATAGGCCCTGTGATAGAAGTCTTATTGCATGCCTGTAATCCCAGCACTTAGGGAGGCTGAGACAGGAGAATTGCGAGTTCAAAGCCAGCCTCAGCAATGGTGAGTCACTAAGCAACTCAGTGAGATCCTGTCTCTACATAAAACACAAAATAGGGCTGGGGATGTGGCTCAGTGGTCGAGTGCCCCTGAGTTCAATCCCTGGTACCAAAAAAAAAAAGAATGCAGGAGGCTCTGGGTATGATCCCCAGAATGCATGGAGGAAGGGACCCCTGAAGAGCCTTCAATGTTACCACCTGTGCCTCATTATTACCTGTGCTTAATAATTAAACTAATCCATTATTAAAATTAACCACTAGGGGCAGGGATGCAGATCAGCAGTAGAGTGGCTTGTATATCACACAGGAGTACCTAGGTTTAATCCCTAGCACTTAAAAAAAAATTACCATTAATTAAATAGTAAAAGTAAACTTGTTAAATCCAAAAGATGCTTCTTGAACTATTACTTTGAAGGAAAGGATATTTCTAACCGCTTTTGTTTCTCAGCCTTCCCAGATTCATTAATTTGTTGTGATGTCGTTTTCTTGGGGATGTTGAGCTTTCAACAAGATGTAATACATAAAAACTGGTTGGGAGTGGGGAAGGTCTTAGGAGGAACGTTCTCTAGTTTTAGAAGCAAAAGGTACTGACACAAAACATCAGGCCCAGGGTCCTGAGGAGGGGAAAGAATCTCAGCCTGTTATCAGCACAGAGAGTTCAAGTGGGTGAGGGAAAAGCAGAATTAATTCCTGTATCCTCTTTTTTTTTTTTTTTTTTTGGTACCGGGGATTGAATTCAGGGGTACTCGACTACTGAGCCACATCCCCAGCCCTATTTTGTGTTTTATGTAGAGACAGGGTCTCACTGAGTTGCTTAGTGCCTCGCCATTGCTGAGGCTGGCTTTGAACTCGGGATTCTCCTGTCTCAGCCTCCCTGAGTGCTGGGAATTACAGGCTTGAGCCACCACGTCCAGCTAATTCCTGTACCCTCTTCTGTGACATTTCTTATATGTTACATCAAACCCTCCATTTTGCAAGTTAACACACACACACACACACACACACATACACACAAAACAGAGAAAGATCCCATTAAAGCCTGACAAAAAAATTCTGTTCCGCAGATGATTTATACTTATTCTACTACATAAGAAGATTGAGGATTCAGAGATCAAGTTTTCTGACCTTTTGTAAATCTGCAAAGAGCCTTACGCAGCCATCTGCATCACACTGGTTCTTAAGTGTTGCAAACTGTTCAGGCACCCCCCAGCTGACATTTGTGCTAGAACTTCACTCAGGCAGTTTGCCTTTAGAACCACCCACAGCTGTCTTGACTTTGTCCACCATTTCATTTATCCTCCTCCAGGGGCCTCTTTTCTTCCTTCTGCAGGGAACTCCTGTTAGGTGAAAATTGATCTGATCATTTAAAATGTCATTCATTCCAGGGAGGCATATATGAGAGGATTTGTACGGAGCATAAGGAATGCTCTGATTATTTCAAATATCATTTCAGCCAAGGGAGTTGCTTAAAAGTATTTCTATAGGGGCTAGGATTGTAGCTCAGCGGTAGAGCGCTTGCCTCGTATGCGTGAGGCCCTGGGTTCGATCCTCAGCATCACATACAAAGCAATAAAATAAAGACATTGTGTCCATCTACAACTAAAAAAAAAAATTAAAAAAAAGTATTTCTATAGAGAGGAATGACTATAATATGAGAGTTTCAGGCATTTTGGCATCTTGAGTGCTCAGGGGGGTATGGAGGTTTTATCACAGTGGAACCTTTTGCAGAACTCAGATCATACGTGATTGTTGTGTCTGTGCTAATAAACCTACCCTCTCCTGGTAGCTCATTCACTCTGCTGTCATTAAAACCATTGTGTTATATTTATCCAAGTCTGGGAGTTATACGCTTCTGTCTCCCCTGTCACTAAACTGAGCTCTTTTGAGTGCAAAGAGCATGCCTCATTTATGTTTGAATTCTAGTGCTTGCATAGTGCCTGGAAAATAACAGATACAAATATGTGTTGATTAAATGAATAGTCTAGGTTGATTAAGCTTTTTGGTTTCACAGCTTTTCCATTTTCTTTTCTTTTTTTTTTTTTTTAATTTTTTCTTAGTTGTAGATGGACACAATGTCTTTATTTTATTGCTCTGTATGTGGTGCTGAGGATCGAACCCAGGGCCTCACACATGCGAGGCAAGTGCTCTACCACTGAACCACAATCCCAGCCCAGCTTTTCCATTTTCATAAAATAAAATAATCCCCCTAAATCTTAATTGTATAGTAGTAGCCAGTTGGAAAAGGATGAAATTCTAGAAGGGAAGAAAAAAGGAATGTAGATCTAAGTTATTTATTGAAAACTGGGCAGGCGTGGTGGCGCATGCCTGTGATCCCAGAGACTCAGGAGGCATGAGGATTGTAAGTTTGAGGCCAGTCTCAGCAACTTAGCAAGGCCTTAAGCAACTTAGTGAGACCCTGTCTCAAAACAGAAAATAAAAAGGGCTGGGGATGTGACTCAGTGGTAAAGCACCTCTGGGTTCAATTCCCAGTACCAAAAATTAAATAAATAAAAACTTTTGATAATATCAGTGCCTATCATTAGATCCTCCTATTGGGCTAAGTCACATGAAATAATTTCATAAGGATCATTTGTAATTTATGGTTTTATCTTGAAATTGAATGTTTTTATATTATCATCCAAGAATTTTTTGGTATGGATGTGTTTTCATATTGGGTTGCATTTATACTCACAGGAAACTGGTTTTTACTTTCTTTTTAAAGAAAACTGAACTGAAGAAAATGATATTTTACTTAAGAAGACTGCTGGGCCTGGATGACCTCAGAATGAAATGGATTGTGGAGTTCACAAGAAAATCTTAGTTTGTGATGATTACATTTCTTTTTTGTTGTCTAGTAGTTTGGTTTGTGTACATATATACATACATATTTTTTTGCACTACACAAGTGATAACATTTTAAGGACTAATAGTGCTGATACTTGAATAATCAATCTGAACTAGGTTATAAGTAACATATAGATTTACCCTACTCTTGAACTTGACATTAAATTATTAATTATTGTTTGGTAACATTTACCTGATTATCTCCCATAGAGAAATATAAGCTGCTTTCCAAGGTACAGGTGTGATAAAGAGATCAGATTTATATAAGTGGATATTTTTAATTTTCTGAAGTTAAATATGAGAAGAATGCAAACTAAGTGTGAATTTCAAATAAGGTTAAATGGATTTTATTATTAGTCATTGAATTGCCATGCCAAGTAGTAGAAACTACTGGAAGAATCTTCTCCACATTCACTTTGTGGGCTGCACATAATCTTTCTTGGGTATTCATATCTCAAGAGTTGATGTTCAGACATCATTATTAAAAATTACATCCCTTTGTACTAGACTTAGTTTTCACAAATGAGTCACAGATAGACATTAACATGATGAGGGAAATTATGAAAAATGGGCTTAATGTAATAGATTTAAAAGTATATTCTGAGCCTACAGATAACTTGTAAGATTTTAATTCAATCATAGGCATATATTCCTTTGTAATTATTTTTCTTTGAGGATATCTAGTGTATGCTTCATAGGGTGCTTTGAAATATAAAATGAAAACTTATTTATACTGTTTTTACAAAGGTAAAAAAGGAAACACATTAATATCACTTTTCTGCAACTGGTAAACTATACAGACTGGACTCTTAACCTCTTAGTGCCTCAGTTTTTCCTTGGGGGTATAATATTGGGATATACCTACTTAATAGGGGTATTGGAAGGTTTTGCAAGCTAACTAACAGGCCATATGCTTTCATATGAATAAGGCATGCTCAACTAATGGAAATTTAAGTCCCTCTATCGCACCTCTCACCTTCAGATGAAAAGAAAGACTATAATTTAAGATCCTTGAAGATTATATTTGGAAAATCATTCTTCCTATGTACCTTACAAAACTCTACACTTACTTAGATGTACTTTGTGCTTTAAATATTTCTATGAATTAGAGACTTTGTAGCAGATAATTTTGAAGAATTCTTTATTGCAAGATGTTAGGTTTAGCATCATGTGTTCAGTGTTTTAAATAAGAGGGAAAGAATTAGTCCAACTTTAATATACAGGGTGGTTCTTTATTTGCCTGAAGAAAAAGTATGAGAATACAGTTTGCTTTTCCCAAACTCATTTTTTCTTATTTCTTCTTTCATATAACTTGATGTTTTCTTAGATTTTAATCCATCTTGATTAAAACGTGTCTAAAAGGATCTATCTTTGCTTTAAAACAAACAAACAAACAAACCTGTCCTCTACTTATTTAGAAAAAAATGAAGAAAGTAACTGAATTATATGTAGAAATAAAGTTTAGACCCATGGATCAGGGATTATTTTAAAAAATTAGATATCAAGTATGAAAATCAGAAAATGGCGGCTTTTCTCTTAGTATTTAAATAAATAAAACGCAAATTAAGAATGTAGGAAGTTGGGGTTCGTTATAAGCAGTCAGAGGTAACTAATTCCTAGGGATAACCATTTGTATCTTATTCCAAAGTCTTTATTTTATAGTTTGAAAAGCACTTTGCACACAGTTCTTGTATATAAATTAATGATGTAATTATAGGGTATAGTGTTATTGCTTTGTTTAAAATAAGAATCTCATTTTAAATTGACAGCTATGATATTTTTTTAATGATCAACTTATTTTGTTTCTTTATTGTAAACTAAGTTAAAATAAAAGGTTAATGAGAAATGATATGGGTTTTTTTTTTACTTGTTACTGTTAGTATATTGATTATATACTGAAGATTAAATGAGAATAAATAGTAGGAATTCATAAAATTGCTCTTTTTAAATAAAGCCATGCTATTATATATAATTTGATAAAAAATCAAGCTGGGATGACATTTAACTCATTTAATCATCTAGTTGAGAGTATTACTGATCCAGTCAAAAATCTTAGTTTAGTTCATAACACCAAATAAATAGCTTCTCACAAACCACTCGGTGAACCCTTAAACAGCCATCTTGAATATATACCATTGGTTGTAGATGGAACATGGTGAGTTTGTGTTTTTAATACATATATAACTTATAACTTCATGATAGTGATATAAGTGATGTTAACTACTTGTATCACTTACCAGTGTTCTGCTGTGGCTTGACCAAATATTTTTTGTTTTTGTTTTCCTCATATACAAGAAGCTCAGAGGTAGTAAGTCTGGGGTTAAGGTGCTTCCACAATGCCATTATGGATACAGGGCTTGCTTCCTGTCTTCTGTTCTACCATATTTAGTGTGTAGCTTCTCTTCATGCACATGTACAGGAGGATAAGTGAAGGGAAGAAGGCAATTTCCAGTTGTATTATTCTGTCTAATCAGGAAACAATTACCTTTATTTAAAGTCTCATATAGGAGCCTTCTCATATATAATTAGCTAGAACTGTGTCCTCTGTCCATTTCCTTCTTCCTTTGGAAACTTTTCCTTCTCCATTGAGGGAGTCTTGTGAGGCTGCTAAATGGAACACCTAGATATGCCCACTCCTTCCCACCCAGGCCACAGTAATGAGCATGTGACCCAAACCTGCCAGTTTATATCCCATTCTTCTGACAAGTGACGATCCCAGGGATGGGTACAGGACCATCAGTGAGGCAGTCGGAATTATTCTTTGGGATTTACTTCATGATACTAGGAGAGGGTATTCTCTTTCTCACCCTTCTCTCTTTGCAATTTTTTTTTGCAACCTATGAACACTTTTTCTTTTCTTTGCAATATTTTTAGATCTGTTTCAGGTTCACCACAAAACTGAGTGAAAAGTTCAGTGTTCCCATACCATTCTCCCAATACCCACATACAACCTCTCCAACCAACAGCATCCCCTGGTAGAGTGGTGTATCTGTTACAACTGATGAGTTAACATGGATGAATGATTACATTAGGGTTCATTATTAGTGTACATTTAGTGGGTTTTGACTAAAATGACATGAATCCACCTTCTAATAGAATACAGAGTCATTTCACTACCCTAAACTTCATCTGTGCCAGGACTATTCCTACCTCTCTTCTAACCTCTGGCAAATATAGATCTTTTTACTGTCTCAGTAGTCTTGCATTTTTTAGACTATCATGTATTTGGAATCACAATATGTAGACTTTTCAGGCTGGCTTCTTTTTACTCAGTAATATGTACTTATGTTTGTTCCATGTTTATTTATGGCTCAATAGCTCATATCTTTGTATCACTGAATAATATTCCATTGTAAGGAGGTACCACAATTTATCCATTCACCTACTGAAGGGCATCTTGATTGCTTCCAACTCATAAAGCTGTTATAAATATGTTTGTGCAGGTTTTTGTGTGAGCATATTTTCAACTCATTTGGGTAAATACCAAGGAGTTCGATTGCTGGATCATATGTGAAGACTATGTTTAGTTTGGTAAGAAACTGCCAATCTTCTAAAGTGGTTGTATCATTTTGTTTCCACTAGCAATGAATGAGAGTATTTCTGTCAGCATTTAGTGTTGTCAGTGTTTTAGATTTTAGTTGTTCTGATTGGAATGTCGTTGTGTCTTATTGTTTTCTGATTGTTTTTGCATATTCTTTCTCTTTGAATTATAGTCTACTAAGATTATAATACCCTAGGGTAATATGTCTCGTCACTCGGAAAGCCTTAGATAATAAGGCCAATTCTGTTACAACATAGATAGCTTAGAGATAGTAAGGCATGGTCCAGTCCTTCTATTCATTTAACTCTGTAAAAAACACCAACTCTATAATTTGTTCATATTTACCTTCTTAAAGTACTTGAGGAAGTTTCTGACCCTTGCTACCATAATCCTGATTTTATATATATATAGGTAGCTTTTGATTCTAATAACTAAGTATAAGCTCTGGAGCCAGCCTGCTTGGATTTAAATTCTGGCTCTGGCACTTTTCAGCTGTGTAATCATGGGAAATTACTATGTGTTTTCCGTTTTCTTATTTAAAAAATTGGTGTAATACCTCTTAGGGTGCCAGAGACAGATTGGGACTTAGGTAGATACCTTATAGAAGCTGCAACATTTGGTCAAGGAAAGTACCAACCTACAAGATCCACAGGGAAGAAAGTTAGGGAATCAGCATTCCTCCTTCATTCTTCCCGTTGGGGCTACTGCTGATGCCCTCTGTTAGCCAAATGTACTGGAAGCTGGGGCACACAGGAATCTTTTTTTTTTTTTAAATTTTTGTAGGTGTTGATAGACCTTTATTTTTATGTGGTGCTGAGGATTGAACCCAGTGCCTTACACATGTGGGGCAAGAGCTCTACCGCTGAGCCACAATCCCAGCCCCACACGGGAATCTTTTGACATGGTTAGCATAGGGCAATCTCCACGGACATAAAGCAGACTTGAGAAGTGTGGATGTGGCTCTGGAGAGACAAAGGGACATCTCCAGCATAGCACTCTTTCTTTAATGTGCCTGGTGTCCCTCTTGTTTATCTTCTACAGAGAAAACAAACTCTACTGTTTAGCAAGGGTTAAGAAGGGACATAGGGTATGTGCAGACTTGAGAAGTGTGGAGGTGACTCTGGAGAGACAAAGGGAGATCTCCAGCACAGAACTCTTTCTTTAATGTGCCTGGTATCCCTCTTGTTTATCCTCTACAGAGAAACAAAACCCTACTATTTAGCAAGGGTTGAGAAGGGACAGAGGGTATGTGCAGTTGGACAGGGGACCTCGTGATCTGCTTCTAAAGTGGAATTCAACTATTTCAACTACTCCCTTTCACCCTTAGGGATGTACCTAGCACCAACTCTTATGACTTTCAATTAATTTTCGGCTGTTCTTCATGACTCACTAATGATGTAGTTTTTGTAAGACTTTCACTGATTACTCACTTATTTACCACCTTCCAAATTGTCACTGCTTTTGTTTTGTTGCTTTTTGTTGTTTTGTTTGTTGCTTTCCTATTCTGTCTGTACCTGTGGGTTACAATGTTACTACAGCTGGATACAGATCATCACAAAATTCAGTGGCATAAAGCAGCCATTTGGTGTGCTCATGGATTGTATGAAAGGCACAGCAGGGTTCTTATCTGAGGAGACTCAAAGAACTGGAAGTTGGCAAAGTGGGTGGAGGTGTCTGTGGGTAACTATTTATGCTTTTCCTCATGGTCTTTCCAGTGTGGTGGTTTTAGGATAGCAAGACTTCCTATATGTCAGCCTAGGCTCCCAAAGTGCATGTCCCAGGAGAAAGCCAGAGACAAGCTGTATTGCCATCTTAACCTTGGCCTTGGAAGTTATGTGGAATCATTTCCGCCACTTTACTCACTGGAAGCAATTCGATACATTTGGTCTATAGTCAAAGGAAGGAGAATTAGACTACCTTTTGTGGGAATAGTGTAGAAGAAATCGCAGGCGCCATTTTTTCTTGGAAGTCTCCAACTGATTTCTTGTATTGAGTGTCTCACAGACATTTCTACCCATTCCATTCCTCATTCTGTTTCAGTGTAGAACACCACAATTGACCCAGTTGCTCAAGCCAGGAATTAGGTGTCAAACTTGGTTACTTCCATTCATCTGTAAGTTTTGATAATTCTATCTCTAAAATATATCTTGAATCCAGGGAGGCTGGTGCATTTTACTTAGTCGTCTTCTTTCAAATATTGCCCCACCCAATATACTTCCAACAGTGAAAGAATAGCCCATCTATGTTGGCTTGTTATTAACTGAAAAACCTGGTGTCAACAGTAAATGTCTGAACTACCTTCTGGACTCTGACCATGTTTGCAGTTGGCTAAACATATGACGGCTCTTTTTTGGCAAATGGAACTATTATTTGATCTAAATGTCCTTCAAGGGCTTTGGAACAATACAGCAAGGTTTTATGTAGTTACCATTTCCCAAACCTAAAATTAAAGCAAATATTTCAAGAAGTAGCAGAGTACTCAAATAATTATCATTTAGTAAACTTTTTTTTGTATTTATTTATTGTCTATTTTTTGTATTCTTCAAACATTTTCTGTATTATTATTTTTTTACATTTAGTGGGGATAGGAAGAAAATTATTTTCTATTAATAAAAATTACTTAAGAGCTGTTGGAGAAGAACTTTTTTTCTCAACCCTCATGAGTTCTAAGTTGGGATGGGTCTCTGTGACAAAAGACATTAACAATAAAAAAGTTTTTAATGTGTGCAGTGCATATTATGCAGGAGATACTTCAATGAAAAGTAACCCAAACAATGCTTAAAATTCTAATATATTCAACAAAGAACAAATACATTTCTTTTCCATGTATCTGAGAAATGACAGGACAAAGGAAAGTGATTTTAGGCTTTCAAAAAGGGAAACTTTGGGAAGATAAATAATATATATGAGGAAACTAATGGCGCAAGGTTTGTCTATAGTGTCCTCTGGTGCTACCTCTTGGCTAGGATTCTAGACTCATCTCCAGTGAAGATGAATTTATAGCTTACCTTCAGACAAAAAAGCAGGAGGATAGGGAGAACTTTTACTGTTGCCTTTAGGTCAAAAATATTTTTTATGTCAGGTGCATATTTTGGGGTGACACATTCAGATTGCATTCAGAGCGAAAGATGCATAGATTTTCACTCGTCGTAGTCAATGTTCTTTATCTCATTGTACTTGTTCCCTCATGGGTTTCTCCTTAACAAGCGTCTGAACTTCCAACTCCTTGACAGTTATAAATTTAGATGATAAATCACACATTCCCCCTAAATACCATGGCCACATGCCTTTCCTGGTGGCAGCATGTCAGATGACTAGCTGCCCATGCTAGGTTTATAACAACAAACTGTGTAACTTTCTACTCTAGGGCTTTGTCATTTGTTGAAAATCAGCTTATTGTACATTTCTCCAATTAAGTAATGTTTCAAGTCCCTGATACTTTGGGAAGCCACTGAACTGGTTGTTCCTTAATCTGGCTCTGCTTATTTCAGCTCTTCAAAGTAATTAGTATAACCCCCAATTAGTTGTTCATAGTTAACATGTCCAAGGTGTTTTAATGTGGCAGAGTAATGATTTGAACCATTTGATTCCACAGCTTTTTCTTTTCACTAATTGACAATACCATAAAAGGATGATAAGTGATTCTGTGCTTTCATCTAAGGGAAAAATATATAACTCAAACTAAATGAAGTTCAAACTGTATTTTGAACATTTTATTACAAGGAGTAATTATGAGGAGCATTAAATCTAAGTAGTCATTACTAAAACAAGCTCAGTAAAACCACTAACCCATGAATTCAATTATATAGCAATGATTGTAATGTTATATCTTGTACTGTAACTGTTTTAAACTTGTATCTTTGTCAACTACATTATAACAGGGCAAACAGTAAAGCCAGTGTGCAAAAAGAAAACAGTATTTAAAAGATTATTAGCAGAAAACTTATGCTACATTTAAATTTGAACTTTGCTCTTTTAGGCATTAAGTATGTTGAAAGCCTCAATGAATTTAAGATATGATTGAGCTGAATGCTCACAGTGTGTGTTGTTGCTGACAAATAATTTACTTTTATAATTATATTAAGCAAATTATATTATTATTTTAAGGATAAGTCTGATAATGTTGCAAATGTTTATAAGATCCTAAGTATCACATTTTCTATTAAAATTGAATAAGCTATTAAAATTGTTTACATTATATCATACCTAATCTTTCCAGTAGTATTTTAAAAACAAAATTCTATAGACAAGCACCAAAAGCAGTCAAGGCAATAAAACTGTATCATTAGTAAATTAAAACTCTAGTCCTTTTGTTTAGTCCTTGTTCCCCAAAGGAGTTAAACTAATGAGTGAAGAAATTTTCCAGCTACATTTTTGAGGTTACAAATGATGACTCGAATTATTGCCCATGAGACCACAGAGTTGTTTGTTTTTGTTTTTCCATACTGGGGATTGAACCCAGAGGCACTGTACCATTAAGCCACATCCCTTCCCCTTTTTATTTTTTAATTTTGAGACAGGGTCTCATTAAGTTGCTGAGGCTGGCCTGCAACTTGCAATCCTCCAACCTCAGACTCCTAAGTCGCTGGGATTACATGCCTACACCATGGTGATTTTTTTTTTTTTTTAATGGTGCTGGGCATTGAACCCAGGGCCTTGCACATGCTAGACAAGTGCCCTACCACTGAGTTACATCCCAGCTCAAGATCACCATTTTTCAGGCAAACTTGGGCAAGTAAATTACATTCAAATGAAACCATACTTTTTTTTTATCATTACCACATTGAATGGTGGACTACATAACAAGAAAATCAAGCTGTGGCTCACTATCTCTATGTATTATAGTGGTAGTGCCGTTCCACTTTTATTGATGCTTTACTTTTCATAAAGTGCATTAAATAAATAAAATGAAAAAAGATTTGAAAATATATATACAGTTCTCAAGTTGAGATATTACTGATTACATTTCTTATGACTTTTTAACTCTGTGAAAGCTGTCACATACATTACAAGTCCATCACCCCAGGTAAAATAATGATTTTGATCCCTCTTTGATCAATTTAGTATTAAGGAATATATAATTATGAACTTATTCTATAATACAGGTTTAAATAAAAGGAACATTTACATGCTATAGACTAAATCCAGATACAGTCAGATGCTGAGCGTTATTCCTGGCTTCAAAATAGGATGTATCTGTTTCATTATCTGGTTGAGGTATGAAAGGCATGGTTTGATGCTGCAGATTTTCCCAGTCCACATCGCTGAAGAGAGGATGACGTTTCAGTTCTTAGGAAATATATGAAACAAAACAGAATATTATGACACAATTACCCAAGTGAGTACTGCTTTTTGGAATTAAAAAGAGGATGTCTCTCATGTATCTTGCCTGAACTTACTATGCCAACTCTACAAATGTTTGTTTGATGTCTGTCTCCCTGTTAAGGTCACATACTATTTCATTTTGTGTTTCACTTGGCATATAATAGGTACCTGGTTTAGATTTCCGAAATGAGCAAGTGAATGATTAGTTTTAACAGAAGCATATCTTTCTTGCTGTCTTCATCTTCTTACACAATCCCTGACTTGAGCTTACTTCTGGCTCCCTTATACAACTTCCATAAAGCTGATATCACATGATTAATGCTCCAGTTCTCATTACAAGGCGTAACCACTTATTTATATCACTGCAATCTTTATCACTATCTGTTGCCCCAAATAACTTTGGCATGAAGCTTATCCTTCACTCCCTTGCTTTCTTCCCTATGCTCCATCCTTCTTTATGGTGATTTTAACATACACATTGATGATACCTTATTCATCCTATTTCCTTTTACCTACTAAAATAAAAGTATGTTCATTTGACTACATGGTGATATTTAGTTGGTAGAGACAACCTTCCATGTTTTATAATAGCAATTTGATCAATACGCTGTGTTAAGATACCCACATCTATTCTGAAGTAACACTGTGAGGATTTGATATGTCCAAACCCAATGTATACTGCTTGAAATTTGAATTTGTGGGTGTTTATGCATTTCAAGCAACTTCAATGAAGTCTTAGGTTTCTTTAGAAAGCTAAAGCTGAGTTTTCAAATGTCTGCTCTCTCACTTCATACAGGTTTCTGATCAAATCCCATTCTTCATAGAAGTATTCCCAACTATCATATCTAAAAATACCTCTTGCCGTCACTTTGTATCCTCTCACTTTGCTTTACTTTTCTTCCTGTTACTCACCCATGCATCATATTGTTATGGCTATGTTTGCCTATAGTTTGTCTTCCTACTAGAATGTGAGTTCCACAAAGAAAGGGATTTCTGTCTAGTTCATCCTTAGTGTAGCCCAGGCTACAAGTCATGAAGTCACTTGACAGATTCAATTAAATCAATAAACAAACACCCTGTAGGGTTCCCCAGTCCCCGAATATTAGGGACCAAACCAGGGGTGTTCTACACTGAGTTATATCCTCAACCTTTCTTTTTTTTCTTTAATTTTTTTTTAGTTGTAGATGGACACAATATCTTTATTTAATTTATTTTTTATATGGTGCTGAGGATCAAAGCCAGTGCCTCATGCATGTGAGGTAAGCGCTCTACCACTTGAGCCACAATCCCAGCCCTCCCTAACCTTTCTTATTTTGAGAAACAGTCTTGCTAAATTGTCCAGGCTGTCATTAAACTGTGATGATCCTCAGCCTTCCGAGTAGATAAGATTCACACTGTTGATCTTATGAGAGGGAATACCTAGAAGCTGAGGCAAATGACATTATTTTCTAAAGCTCAATTTCCTAAACATACCCTAATTCATATGAAAATGTATTTTGGGACATAATACTCTTTGTTTCTATATTACCACACCTTATTACAAACAGGATTTATTTTTAGGTGCTTAGGTGGAACTCAGGGCCTTGTGCATGAGCTATCCCACTCTCAGCCCTACAAAATGACTTTAAGGCTGCTGTTGGTGAGATTTACTAGAATTTTAAATTACTTAATATACTCCTGCAGTGAGAAAACCATCGAATGGTTCTTAATGTACACCAAGTTTGTCTCATTTGAGGCAATCTGGAATCTGATAAATTTGCCAATGAGAAATGTTACTAGAAGTTAAGCAGTTAAGAAATGACAGAACAGGAAGTTTTCATGAAATAGATTTCCTGTATAATTAACTTTTATATTTCCTGATAGTTAACTTTTATCAGGCTACGACACCAACAATATAATACTGCTTCAGGTGCCTCCTTGGGAGTAACCAAATTCAGTGTATGAATATTATGTCTTGACTGTATTTAATTTTAATAGAGTATAATGACAAATATATTAATGCATATATGTAGAGAACAGAAATAAATGGGATCATCTTTTTTACCATTTAGCAGTCAGATTATCTGTAGTATTGTACTAGAACTTGATATTGTTATTAATAATCACCACCTGGAACAAAACAAGGATAAAAGAGTTTATTAATACAAAACCTTACCTTTCATTCCAGCTCTCTTTGTATCATCAATAGTTAAAAGTATTTCTACTGCACTTTGAGCATTATCAGATAACTTTTCTTCACCTTCTGGCCAAGGAATATCTATAAATATAAATATACAAATAAACTTGTTAATCACTGCTTAACAGATAAACCAACCTATCCTGTCTTTCAACAAAAAAAAATAGGAGAAAAAAAATCACCTCTTTTCAGAATATTTTGGAATACTTGTTGTGGTGTCTCATCATTGAAAGGGGGAATTCCAGTTAGAAATTCAAACAAACAAACTCCAAGGGCCCACCAGTCTACTGCAGGACCTGGAATTTAAGAGGAAATAGCTGAATTTGCAAGCATTTTTCTACAAATATCTGATTAACTGAAATATTAGTATAGGGATAGTTGAGTGTAATCAAGGATTTTGTTGTCTAAGGCTTTTTTCTGTCTTCATACAGTATTTTCCCTTTATTTTCTAAGTAATTTAGACTGGCAAGTAGCATAGGTATTTAAAGGAACATTAAAGCCATTATTTTCATTTATTAATAACTTCTGGTATCCTGAATACTTTATGTGTTAATTCCTAAAACACAACAAAGGGACATATTTAGTCTAAAGAATACTCTCTAAAATATACTACTTCTCAATTTCAAGTCAGGAAATAATCACGCTTAGATGATTATTCTGTATTCCACTGTGTCACACACAAGGTAGAGATGAGACAGCAACATTTATACTACTTGGAAGATAGCATAAGGAGGGAAGGCCCTAATTACAGAGTGTTTTAATGTGGCTTTATTCTTTTTAAGAACCTACGACAAATTAGTTAAAAAAAAATATTCATTTAAATTCTGGCTTGAAGAAGAAATTAGGAGATAATGAATAGGTAAAACTGATATCTGAATAACGTCTTTATTGAAAACAACATCTGTATACAAAGTCGTCATCGTCATCGTCGTTTGTTTTTGAGAAGGGTCTCACTATGTTGCCCGGGCTGGTCTGGAACTCCTGAGCTCAAGTCATTCTGCTGCTTCCGTCTCCTTACTATCCAGGATTATAGACATGTGCCATACCCAGCTGTACAAAGATTTTTTTAATGATTATTTTAAATATGACATAAATTGGTTTATCCTTTTGTTTAATTCTGTTTATGAATAAAGTATTTTCTACAGAAAGATTAATTTTTGACAAAAATGGTTAATTTCAATATAAATTTAAAATCAAGAATTTGTAGCTAAATTTGCTACAAATTATTCTTTTATGTATTTATTTTTTTCCTCTAGTACTGGGGACTTAAAAACACAGGAGCATTTTACCACTAAGCTACATCCCAGCACCTTTTATTTTTAAAATTAAAAAAAAATTTTTTTAGTATTCTTTAGACTAAATATGTCCCTTTGTTGTGTTTTAGTAGATAAATAAATAAATATCTTTATTTATTTATTTTTATGTGGTGCTGAGGATCGAACCCAGTGCCTCACACATGTGAGGCAAGTGCTGTACCACTGAGCCACAATCCCAGCCCCAAGCACCTTTTATTTTATTTCACTTTTTGAGACAGTCTCACTAAGTTGCCCAGGCTGTTCTTGAACTTGTGATCCTCCTGCCTGAGACTCCCAAGTACCTGGCATTACAGATATATACCACTGCACTCAGCTTTCTTTTCCTTGCCCTTTTCTTCTCTCTTTTCCTTTCTTCCTTTCCTTTTCTCTCTCTCTCCCCGCTCCCTTCCTTCCTTCCTCTCTTCTTTCTCTGAACACAGAAGCACTTAACCACTGACCCACATCCCAGCATTTTAAATTTTGAAATAGGATCTTGCTGAGTTGCAGAAGGACCTTACTATGTTGCTGAGGCTGGCCTTGAACTTGTGATCCCCTTCCTCAGCCTCTAGAACCACTGGGATTATAGGCATGCACCACTGTGCCTGGCTTGCACCTGACTTCTTTAAAGACAATTTCACAAAATTCATTATTGTAGTTAAGCAACTGCTACCATCCCATTTTAAAAGAAGAAAGCATTGTGGAAAAAACTGCATGCATTTAGAGTACCTTTTTACCTGCGAACTCCATAATCCCCTGTTCCATTTGAGGATTATTAGATGCTAATGGTCTGTAGGCTTCTATTTCTATAGCAATCATTATAAAAACATACAGACCACCTCAGTTAGTACACCTTTTAAGCAGGATGGAGAAATAATTATTCCAATAGATTAGATAATATAACCAAATAACAAGAAAGTTGGAGGAAATCAGGCAAAAGTGGATTTTTATTTACCTTGGGTTAGACATTAGATACCCTTACCCAGCTCAGCTGAAACTGTACTTGTGTTAAAAACATTCATTTCTCCAGAGATGTCACACATACCCATATACTTAAGTCAAAGTCTAACAAGACCACACACTGTGATAAATCTTTGCAATTATAACACATAGCTGGAGAAAAAGAACAAGCATGTTTTATATTACTGGCTTTCTAATTCAAAACCCATTCATAATTTGTAGGGATATAGTGATAATTGTTATCTTTCTATGTTCTAACAGTAATGAAATTTAAAATGTAGAAAATTCAATTTTAATAACCTCATCAAAACTATTTCTTCTGTTGTCATAAAAAGGTTCTCTCTTCACTCTTTGATACCTTTAAGTTATAAAAAATGCCATATACCTACATTTCTTTTCACAGAGAAGAACCATCTTTCTGGATGTCTTTCTGCTCAGAACAAAGAGACAGTTCAGTTTTGTATGTCATAAATAAGTTTAAAGTAAACATTATTTTATTTTATTTTTTATTTTTATTTTTTTATAATTTTTTTTTTTTAAAGATGGACACAGTGTCTTTATTTTATTGCTTTGTATGTGGTGCTGAGGATCGAACCCAGGACCTCATGCATGCGAGGCAAGTGCTCTACCGCTGAGCTACAATCCCAGCCCCTAAACATTATTTTATTATGCAATGTGATCTAGTTACACTTTGACTATGGTTTAGTGTGCTTTGCCACATTATTTTATAGAGAAGCTTACTTACCTGAAGTCAGAAACCCTGCATGTAAGAAAACAATAGTTAGGTACCCTCTATTAAAATTGTGAGTTAATTCCTTCACTACTTTTAGGTAGTATACCAGATATAAGATATAAAAAGATGATTAAGGAAAAGGTTGTTTCCCAAGGAGAAAATAGCCTACTCAAGAAGAGATGATACAGATATTTTTAATGCAATGTTAAAAGAGCTGAAACACAAATGTGCCCAAGAAGTTATAAGAAACTCAGCTTGTCTGAGGGACAAGATCATGGAAGTCATCTGGGAACCCTGCTTAGGGCCTTGCTAAATTGCTGGGATTACAGGCATGCATGATGGTGCCTGGCTTGGTTTTGTTTTGTTTCTATGGTTTGAGGGACTGAATCCAGGGCCTCACACATGCCAAGCAAGTACTCCATCACTGAGCTACATTCTCAGTCCCCAATTTCTAATAAGGTGATATAGAAATAAATAACTCTTAGTTGATCAAGGGATATTTTATCAAAGACTTAACTTTGAACTGAATGATGAGATGAGAAGAAATTTGACTAGATAATGATTAGTAGCTGGCTTTTGTCAACTAAGACAAAATACATGTGCAAAATAAGGAAGAGTTGTACATTAAATGTATTTCATTAAGAAAAGGAATGAAAGCATAAAGCATATAAAGAGATTCTTTGAGATGAGGCTAGTATGAGAGTTTATAGTCTTGAGTATCATTATCAGGAATTTGGATTTTGTTTAGCAGATAAGAGGGAGCCACCATAGGTTTTTTGTTTGTTTGTTTGCTTTTTAAGGTGGGAAACAGAATGAACCATGTTATGGTTTAGGAAGAAAAATCTGGTAGCAATGATTATAGACAATAGAAGGAAAATGAGAAGACCAGATAGAAGGCCATTAAAATAATGAAAGACAAAGATGAGGTTCTTATAGAGAACAGTAGCAGAGATGAAAAACTCTGCAGAGAACTAATTAAATGGATTTAAATGCCTGAATGTAGGTATGATTGTCTCCATGGAGATGGTAGAACAGAGAGTGAGCTGGGTAACAAGTCCTGTTTTTACATGCAACACTTGAAATTATCAGTAGAATGCTGAGTAGGCAGTTGGGCTGTGTGTCTGCTATCTAGAGAAAGGATTTAAGATAGAAATGTGGGGATCATCAACATGGAGATAACAACTAAAGTCCTTGGAGTGATGAGATTAAGGAGTATGGGTCGGGAACAGAAGCATAGGGCAGTATCTTGAAGAACTACTCAGTCCTCTGTACCCGTGGGTTGCACAGCCAAGGATTCAACCAACTGTGGATAGAAAACATTTTTAAAAAAACTGCACCTAGGGCTGGGATTGTAGCTCAGTGATAGAGCGCTTGCCTCGCATGCGTGAGGCACTGGGTTCGATCCTCAGTACCACATAAAAAAAAAAATAAAGATATTGTGTCCATCTACAACTAAAAAAATATTAAAACAAAACAAAACAAAACTGCACCTGTACTGAACTTGTACAGATTTCTTTTTTGTCTTATAATTATTCCCTAAATAATACAGTACAACAACTATTTAAATAGCCTTTAGATTGTACTAGATGTTAAAAGTATGTAGAGGTGATTTAAAGTATATGAGAATTTATATGCAAATAATGTGCCATTTCCTTTTTTGTTTTTTAACTATGCCATTTTATATAAGGAACTTGAGCATTCACAGATTTTGGTAATCCTTGGGGATCATGAAACCAATTCCTTGTGGATATTGAAGGAAATTATACTTGACAGAGATAAGGAAAAAGCTGGCAGTTGCAATAGAGGTAAGACGAATGAGACTAAGAAGAAACTGATGGGTCTGACAATAAGGACTGTGGTGATGGTTAAGAAAAGTTTCAGTTAAATAGCCAAGATAACAAGCACATTACCAGAACAAAAATAATTAGGCCAAGAAAAGAGGCAACCTTCAAGGTTTGACAGTGAGGTCAAGACAAAAGTGGAAACTTCCTTTCAGGCTGCGAATAAAAACCAACAAAAAAATAAAAATAGAAATGGCATGAGAGGTTGAGTGGGGAGGATAAAACAGGTGATGACCAAAGGAGCCCAAAGAGAAGGGAAGCAATTAATATCAGGATGTAGAAGAAACTAGTACTACAGATTGAACTGTTTCTCCTACAAAAAAAAAAAAATTTGTGTATGTGTGTGTGTGTGTGTGTGTGTGTGTGTGTGTTGAAGTCCAAACTCCCAGGCTGGGGATGTAGCTCTGGGGGAGAGCATTTGACCAGCACTCCTAAGGACCTGGGTTCAATCCCTAGTACCACAAAAGAAGGCAAAAACAAAAAACAAAAACAAGCAAAAAACAGTCTTAACTCCCAGTAAGTACCTTAGAATGTGAACTTATTAGAAATAGAGGCACTGCAGTTGTAATTCATTAGGTTAAGAAGAGGACAGATTGAATTAGGGTAGGCCTCTCATTTAATATGACTACGGTCCTTTTAAGATGTCAGGCATGGGATAATAGATACACAGGGAAAACATAACCATTTGAAGAGGTAGAATTGTAACGATGCTGCTACCAAGTCAAGGAAGACCAGAGATTGCTAGGAAACAACCAGAAGCTTGGAAGGGGCAAGGAAGGGTTCCCTTAAGGTTTCAGAGGGAACATGGCCCTGTCATCACCTTCAGTTTGGATTTCTAACTTCCAGAACTGTCAGGCAATAATTTTTTTTTGTTTTGAGCCACCAAATTTGTGGTACTTTATTACAGCAGCTCTAGTAAATAAATACAGTTCATTTGAAAATGTAAGAAAAGAACTTTTTTTTAAAGAGAGAAAGAAAGTTAAGAACTCAGGTAAAAATATCTTTTTATTCTTATGTACCATTTTGAAGGATGGTTCATTTCTGGTTTGACTATTCTGGTGAAGATATAAGTGAGGATAAGTTCTAAACAGGAAGAGGATTCTGCAGACTGAACAAAAATTTAGGACCAACATTATAGTCATAAGCATTGTAGACCAGACATGAAACATTTAGAGCAAAGATAATGTATGGGGTGGGAGTTGGGGCTTCTCTAGATTATGTGACTGAACCAAAGAAGGCAAAGGACAAATAGCTGCATGTCCTTTAGTATTTGGTCTTCTACATTCAAAAAATAACAGCCATTTCTTTTTTCTTTTCCTACAATAATATATGCATGAAAAGAGTATTTAAGCTGAATGTGATGGCACACACCTATAATTCCAGCTACTTGGGAGACTGAGGCAGGATCATAGGTTTGAGGCCAGTGTGGGCAATTTAGCGGAAGCCTGTCTCAAAAGAAAAAAGGGCTGGTGATATAGCTTACTGATAGCGCACTTGCATAGAAAGTTCAATCCCTAGTACTGTAATAAAAAAAGTATTAAAAGTATTTAATGTAAGTATCAAAGAAATTTAAAACAATTTTTACCTTAAAAGATAAATGTAGTGATAGATCACAATTCAAAACCCAAGACATGCAAGCCTTACCATGGGCTGTGCTCAATAATAGCTCAGGTGCCAAGTAGTCTGGGGTTCCGAGAATTCGCCCATCATCCATTGGGGCTGCCCCTCTTCTCACACTCTTTGGAGTTCGGTATGAAGTTCCTGACTTGATCTGATTTGGAGTCTGCTAATGCAAAAGGATTTTAAGAGACAACAAATATCTTAATTCTTTTTACCATAAATGAAGTACTGAAATTAAAAAAAGCTAGATCATAGATCAGGGATTGGTAGGCATACAAGATACACTCAAGGGATTCACAACTAGTTATAATTATGAAAAAGTCCTTACATCTAATGAAATTCAGTAGCTTAGATAACTTTGATAAGCTTATCAGTTATTTTGATAAGATCTGGATATACAAGCAACAGTGAAAAAATGAACAATCTTTTTTTTTTTTTTTGTACCAGGGATTGAACTCAGGGGCACTCTACCACTGAGCTACATCCCCAGCCCTTTTAAAAATTTTTTTATTTTGAGACAGGGTCTTGCTAAGTTGGTTAGGGCCTTGCTAAGTTGCTGAGGCTGGCTTTGAACTCTCAATTCTCCTGCCTCAGCCTTCTGAGCCGCTGGGATTACAGGTGTGCGCCCCTGTGCCTGGCAAAAAAAAAAAAAAATTTCTGACAGCATGGATAAACAAAGATTAGGAAGATTTACTCAGAAAAGCTATAGCTGGCAAATGATTGAATTAGTAGGACAAAATGTGATAAACTCAATATAAACAACCTCCTGTACTTAATGAAATTTTTTTTTTAGTTGTCAATGGATCTTTTTATTTTATTTATTCATTTATTTATATGAGGTGCTGAGGATCAAACCCAGGGCCTCACATGTGCCAGGCAAGTGCTTTACTGCTAAGCCACAACTCCAGCCCTCTTAATGGCATTTTAAAGAAAATTGTCATGTTTTTTATATTATGATGTCTTTCCAAAGGAAGAAAAAATATAAAACCTTTTAAAAGGTAAGTTTTAGAAAATAAAAATAATTTGCTGTTATTTTTATTTATTGGTATCAGGGTTTGAACCCAGGGACACTTAACCACCGAGCCACAACCGCACCCCTATTTTATATTTTATTTAGAGACAGGGACTCATTTATTTGCTTAGGGCCTGGCTAAGTTGCTGAGGCTGGCCTTAAACTTGTGATCCTTCTGTCTCAGCCTCCTGAACTGCTGGGATTAGAGGAGTGTGCCACTGCACCCAGCTTGTTATTTTAAATATATATATTTTAACATTTTTTCTATAAAGAGATCATCTAAATATGTCCTTGGAAGACAGTAAGGTTAAGAGTAGACTTTAATTTGTCAGGATGAACCCAACTACTACATATAACCATAAAGCTCTAATAAGAAAGAAAGAAAGGAAGAAAGAAAAAGCAGACTAATTTTGTATTGCATAGTATTGCTGAGATCAAGTGAAAATATGTGATTGTATTTGCTTAAAAAATATATTGTGCTATACAAATGGAAGACACCATTAAGAATAATAAACATTATTACTGTAGTTTTACCATTCTGCATGAAAACTTCCAACAATTCATAGATTCTCAACAAGGAGAATGAAACTATATAATTAATTAATACCTTGTAGTCTGAGGGGTGAATATCTTTCTTAATAGTTTACTTCTCTAAAATTCAAACAACAAATTATTAAAAAGTTATAACATACCTGATATGGCATATAGGATCTCTCTTTTTGAGTAGGGGTTACAGCCATGGGATCTGAGCCAGTATAACCACATGAAATATCCATTGCATCTAAAGAAGTGATGCTCATCTTGGATGGTTCCGAATTATTGGATGCATTAATATGACTGTTAAAACTTCGAAAAACTACAGCATTTCTTTTAGAAAGAGTTAAGGTTTTTGACATATCTGAAGAAGGAGCTAATATGTTTTGGTTACTGTCTTGGATAACAGGGTTCTCATCATCTTTTGGCAAGGTATTTTCTTGGCAGTTTGGTGATACAATAAGTAGATCTTCAATATTTGATTCTTCAAAAGAGGATTCTTTGATACTTTTATCTGGATCTAAGGACTGTCTTTCTAATGAACTTTCCATGATAGAACTTCCAGGAAAAGACAAATCTGAGTCCATATTAATACTTTTGGGAGCTCTATCATCATCAGAGCATAGAAAATTAGAACTTAAGTAGTCCTTATTAGTCTTTTCACAATCTTCCTCTAGTTCACACATAAGGTTTTTTGCTATTGTTGGTATAGGTAATTTTTCTGGTGTTTGTTGTTTATCAGTAAAATAACTGATAATGTTTTCCTTATTAGTACAGTCATTTTGCTGATTTCTATATGCTGATAACTTCACATTCTGAACTTCAGCTGTTAAACCTGAATTTTGATTTGTAAAACAATTTATCATTTCATTACTATGGTTATATTCCTCACAGTTTTTTTTATTTTGTATAATTTCCTGACAAGGACTGGAGTCAACCAACTCAAATTTTCTTTTTAAATTTCTTTTCCCAAGGTGCTCTTCAGATATACCACTAGAATTTACAGTCCACTGCTTTGACTCACGGGAACTAGACTGTCTTGTGTGAGTGGCCATATTTACATTATTTACATCCAGTTCTCTTGCTTCCCAAGAAACTTCCCCAGAGAAGGAATTTTTAGCAAGGTTTACACAAGAGCTTCCAGGGGCAGGAATGGCACTGGTGTTGTGAATGGGAGAAAGGGCTAACTCAAGATCCTTTTTATGGAAACTTTTGGTCTCAACGGCATTTGCAGAGTTTTCACATAACTTGTCAACTGTATTCCAACTCATCATTGTAGAGCCTGATGCTTCATCACTTTCCTGAGAAGAGGAGAAATATTTTTTTTAGTTATATAAAGCTGAGATTCTTTTTCTTTTCTTTGAGTGGGGGTGGGATACCGGGGATTGACCTCAGGGGCACTTGTACACTGGGCCACATTCCCAGCCTTATTTTGTATTTTATTTAGAAAGAAGGTCTCATTGAGTTGCTTAGTGGCCTCACTTTTGCTGGGGCTGGCTTTGAACTCACAATCCTCCTGCCTCTCTAACTTCTGGCCATCTAGGTGTGATAAATAACCCCATAAACTATAATGCTGCCTATTCCCACTAAAACAAATGAACAATAACAGAGAATTAAAAAGAAATATAAGCACACAGAGCACAAGTTTTGCACATTATTTTGAATGAAACAGTCTGAAATCTAAATCAATTATCTTCTATTACATAGGTTGATAGTATACTACATATTATTAAGCAGGACAAATTAACAGGTAACATACTTAGGCAAATTTGGACATTATATATATATATATCTGTTTTCTAGTAAGGGTATATGAATGATTCTGTTCCATACTACAAAATGCATAGGGCTTGAAAACAATAAAAAATTAAACAGCAAAAATATTGTTACTATAAACATGCATCACTTCACATGAATAATAACACCAAAAATATCAGGAATTAAAATCCATTGTCAACACGAAGAACTGATGATGCATTGATACCAAAATGCTTTTCTGAAAGACTGAATTCCAGCTATCTGCAAGTGCTCACGTGTATTCAGAGCTCTGTATGTAATATTGCAAAATAATTCATGGTGACAAGGATTTTTATAAGATAACTCCATTAGAGTGACTCTTCAGTAGATTCCAAAATCGCCTATTTTTGATGTACAAATATCAAACTTAAATAACTATTATTAACTGACTTAATAAGGAAGATCATTTAGTTCCAAGCAAAAAGGAAATTCCTGAATTACAACTCACTGATCTCACAAGCATAGAAAAAGATGTATTTGGGGATCAGTACAAGGTTATGAGAGGTTCCCTTATGGTCCATTATCACTCCTCTGATCACAGCTCAAGAGGCACTACTATAATCTAACCATTGTATTCCTCAGGGATGCAGAAGTGGGAGGAAAGAAAGTAAAGCTGTGTATGTTTATCCTATAGCATACATTATCTGTAGCACAGCCTATAAAGAGGGGAGAAAAAAATTACCGAGAATAAACAGCAAATAAATATAATCCAAACTACTTTATCAAATGGAAGATTTATTCTAACATTATTTTATCAACATTCTATGAAGATCGTCTTATAATTTTACACTTTAGCTCCTATCTCCTTTAATATCTATAGCTTTAATTTATTTTCATACAAGAGAACTTTATTATAAGTGAAGGTAAAGTAAGAGCTCAAGCAGACAGCACTCTTGATAGAGAGAGTGGGCCACTTCTGAGCAGAGAACAACAAAGGAGACAATGCTGCCTCCAAGTTTATTACTGCTTCTAGCTTTAATAACTGTTTAAAAGGGCAGAAACAATACATAAATTAAGTAAAACAATTTTAACAAAATCCACTCATTTGGTGAGCAGTCTCCTCAAAATAGATACTTTTAAGGGCATACCTATATTACCTTTGTGGTATAAAAGGCATTTCTGAAGAGTTACCATTCTTTTAAGTGAGAAACTGGTGGGAAAAAAGTATAGAAGGAAGTATTTGGAGTTTTACACTCAACATACTGATGTGTGTATTATGGTTGGAATTAAAAAGAAAATTCCATCTAGATTCCTAGAAGCATTACTATCAGTTTACTATAATTACTTAATTGCTATATTTCAAGCAAGAGCAATTTCCCAACAGAATGAGAAATGAAATATTTCAAAAGAATTTCATAACACATCCAGGAAAATGAAGAATTTTTGATAATACCTTGACTGCCATTCATGAAACAATTTCATTTCCTTGAAGGATTTATATAAAAAGCTATGGTGTCTTTCTCATTAAGTTGACATACATATTTGGTTTTGGGTAAAATAAATGTTCTCCTAACCTGGCAATCCTTTTCCCATTTGGGACTGCTGTGACACTCTGATTCCACACTGGATACAAAGGTGTGGGATTGACTACTGGCACTAGATGTAGCCAGTCTTTTCCTAGATTGGAGTAGATTGGAAGTTAGACATTTCATAGGAACTCCTGGGTTGGAGGCAAATGTTTCAAGACCTGTAGGGAAAAGTAAATATTGAAATTTATGACATGGCTTTCTTAATTCCTTACTGAACTTGAATCTTTACAGATAACTATATTACACATTGCATATCAGAACTCTCTCTTTGTAAAAACCATCAAGTCTACAAGGATGGCTACAGGTGTTTTTGGCATGATTCTCATTATAGATTTATAAGTTGTTACAAAGTACTGCTCACAAAGATAATACAAAACAAAATCCCCTTAACATTTGTAAAGTAAAAATCAAGATAAGGAGGGCTGGGATTGTGGCTCAGTGGTAGAGCACTTGCCTCGCATGTGTGAGGCACTGGGTTTGATCCTCAGCACCACATAAAAATAAATAAAATAAAGATATTGTGTCCATCTACAACTAAAAAAAATTTTAAAAACATTGATTCTAAAAAAAAATCAAGATAAGGGATTCTTAAAATTAGAAGGGAATCAATTTTGAAGTCATTAATAATCTAATTTGAAATTATTCTGGATAAAGGAGCATTATTGATATGCTATATCAGATGTGCTATAAGGTAAGAATGTGACTCAGTTTAATTGGTAATTAATTAAAACTATAGCTTTATTGTAATGTTGAAAGTTATGTGCTTATGAGTATGAATTATAGACATCCTAAGGGATTTTCTTTTTTCCTCCCCTTTTTCTTTGTAGTATTGGGGACAAACACGGGGCCTTAAGCATGCTTGGGAAGCACTTTACCACCGAGCTACATCCCCAGCTCCATATAAGGGATTTATTTTCTTTCTTCTTCTTTTTTTTTTACTGGGGATTGAACTCAGGGGTACTTGACCACTGAGCCACATCCCTAGCCCTATTTTGTGTTTTATGTAGAGACAGGGTCTCACTGAGTTGCTTAGCACCTTGCCATTGCTGAGGCTGGCTTTGAATTCGTGATTCTCCTGTCTCAGCCTCCCAAAGTGCTGGGATTACAAGCATGTGCCACCGCACCTGGCTGGATTTTCTTAATATGACTTTGTAAAGCAAATAAATAACGGTAAAGCAGCTAATAATGAGGAAATGCAGTAAAGTAGCATCATCTATGACACCTATTCCTTTATTATATCTAAATAATTCTATAAAATGGTTGCTCTTCAACTAATAGACATAAGACAATCATACTTTAACTAAAGATTATAATATATGTATATAAGGATTTGATACATATATAAAAGATGGATATGTCTTGTTTTTTTCCCAAAAAAGGTGAACATGATTTTTTAAAAACATATTTTTTAAGTTGTAGATGGACACAATATCTTTATTTTTATTTACATTGTATGTGGTGCTGAGGATTGAACCCAGTGCCTCACACATGGGAGGCAAACACTCTACCACTGAGCCCTGAACATGATTTTAATCTCAAGGAAATTCTTAGTTTTATAGCTTTTTGATCTAATAAATCTTAGAACTTTAAAACTGGAAGGAGAATTTCAAAGTCCATTTAATCCAACTTTTTTTTCATACACAAATCCTCTCAATGGAATTCCTGAAACTCATTAACACTGAGCCTGATATATGACTGAGGTGCTCAACTGCCTTCCCCCAACAACACAGGAAATTATGTTTAATCTAATGCCATGTGCATAATGTATATTGCTACTGCATTATTTCTCCATCAATGTTATGATCAGAACATTGCCTACTTTGGAACTTCGGATAGCTCCCAGTTTTCTACATGTAGAATCCTAGTATTCTCGTAATGACACTTGATCCTTTCCCATCTACCTGCCAAGCTTCTTTTCTCATTGTACATACTTCTCATTCTCACATATCACATTTAATCTTTATTGTCTGAAGGTAGAATATACTCTCGTATGCATATGCCTTTGCATATGCTAGCATCTCTATCTGAAATGTCCACTTCCAACAAACTTGTAGCGAATGAAGTTCTTGCTTTTCTTTCTGGGTCAAGTTGCCATTACTATGTCTTTACTTAGAAACATTCCTGATTCATTCCAGTTAGCATTTGTCACTTCCCTCTCTTGTCTGATTTATTTTATAGCATTGTTCATGTTATCCCTTTATACCTGTCCTCACCACAAAACTACAAATTATCTGAGGCCAGGACCTCTCTTATTCGTTGTTATATCCACTCAAATGACCACCACAGTGCCTTGTACCTGCACCTAGTTTTTTTTTTTTTTTTGGTACTGGGGATTGAACTCAGGGGTACTTGACCACTAAGCCACATTCCCAGCCCTATTTTGTGTTTTATGTAGAGACAGGGTCTCACTGCCGTGCCGAGGCTGGCTTTGAACTCGTGATTCTCCTGTCTCAGCCTCCCTAAGTGCTGGGATTACAGGCACACGCCACTGCGCCTAGTTTTGACAGATTAAAGAATGACTAGGGGAAATGCAGAATAATGATATTAGTTATATCTGTATATTTCATATTTTAACAGTCCTCTGTTTGTCAAAGGTATAATTTTTTTAGCCATGTAATTTTGGGTGTGGGGAGTAACCAGGCATTGAACTCACGGGCACTCGACCACTGAGCCACACCCTCTAGCCCTATTTTGTATTTTATTTATAGGCAGGGTCTCACTGAGTTGCTTAGCACCTTGCTAAATTGTTTTATTTTATTTTTGGTGGTGCTGGGGATTGAACCCAGGGCCTTGTGCATGCAAGGCAAGCACTCTACCAACTGAACTATATCCCCAGCCCAGTACCTTGCTAAATTGTTGAGGCTGGCTTTGAACTCACGATCTTCCTGTCTCAGCCCCAAGCTGCTGGGATTACAGGCATGTGCCACTATGCCCAGCTACCATGTAATTTTAACAGAAGAAATAAGACTCATTACATTTGGAGGAAGGGCTTAGTGGACAGAGATATATTTGCAATCAAGATTTAGTTTCCCAGTTACTACTAGTATGTAACTAAATATTTCTTCTTTTTTTAAAAACCATTTTTTTAGTTGTCAATGGACCTTTATTTTATTTATTTATATGTGGTGCTTAGAATCGAATCTAGTGCTTCATACATGCTAGGCTCCACCACACTGAGCCACAACCCCAGTTTTCTAACTAAATATTTCTTTCTTTCCCCTTCCTCCCCTCCTTCCTTCCTCCCTTCCTTCCTTCCTTCCCCTCCTTCCCTTCCTTCCTTCCTTCCCCTCCTTCCCTTCCTTCTCCTCCTTCATTTCCTTCCTTCCCTTCCTTCATTTCCTTCCTTTCTTTCTTCCTTTTTTGATACTGGAAATTGAACCCAGGGGTTTTCTACCAGAATCCTTTTTATTTTTTGACACAAGATATCATTAAACTGCTGAGGATGGCCTCAAATTTGCGATTCTCTTGCCTCAGTCTCCCAAATTGCTGGGATTACAGGTGTGCCACTGTGCCCAGCTATAACTAAATATTTTCAAATATTAGTTTTCTCATTTGTAAAAAGGAGACAATATATACATATCCTAGATATATGTATATATATAGATATGTTGATGGCCAAAATAAAAATGAGCCTATGAGAGTAATTCAAAGCATTAATCACATTCATAAGATGAAGAACATGAGTTCAGAGAACTAAATTATCTACTATCAATAAGTAATAAGAGATGAAGTCAAGTGCTATATATATGTCTGTCCCATTCTCCTCTACTATTTGACTTTTGTCTTTTATTGCATGCAAAAAAAATTCTCAAAATTTTAAATTTAAGCTACCTCGAAATCTTTTGGAAATAAGCTTATAGAGGTACATAACACTGTAGGTACTATATCTTCTCCAGAAAAGATTTCTACAGGCTGGGCACGGTGGCACATACCTGTAATCCCAGCACTTTGGGAGGCTGAGACAGGAGAATCATGAGTTCAAAGCCAGCCTGAGCAATAGTAAGGTGCTAAACAACTCAGTGAGACCCTGTCTCTACATAAAACACAAAATAGGGCTGGGGATGTGGCTCAGTGGTCGAGTGCCCCTGAGTTCAATCCCCAGTACCAAAAAAGAGAAAGAAAGAAAGAAAAAGATTTCCACAGACCCAGTTTAGTGAAATTTATCACAATTATAGGTAATCAAAGGATATCTCATTAGCTAGACAGTTTATTGTCAATTTAAAAATTCATCACAATCCCTGTCAGAAAAGACATTTACATTATGAAATATGAGACAGTCCAAATATTTACATTTTAAATTATTAAATTGATATTAGAAATTTAAACATTGAAAAATATTTTTGTTCTTTACAAGACACACTGAATGGAGTAAATTATCTTTTATACTCACATGATTTTAGTAGTTTGGTAGAATAAGGAGTAGTCTCTTTTTGATCTATAGACATAGGACAAATTAATCCTTGAGAAAATTGTGATGTTTCAGATAGATGAGTTGAAACGGTATCTATAGAGTCTTGATTTTTTTCTGCAACTGGTGTGAACTATTAAAAAGAGAAAATTAAAGAAATGCTAAAAGATTCACCTTCACAAAAACACTACTGAAATATATAGACTTATACCATCTGTGTAGATAAACTTTTAAGGTAAAACCACCTCGTGCTTGATATTTAAATCTGTTTTGATCTTTTTTCATTTTAGAGAGGATTTTAAATTTTAAGTTTTTTTCTTTTCTTTTCCTTTTTTTTTTGGTGCTGCTGGGGATTGTACCCAGGGCCTTGTGCATGTGAGGCAAGCACTCTACCAACTAAGCTATATCCCCAACTCCATTACATTTTAAGTTTTAATCACAGAAGGGTATATACTATGTTGAGTTTTTTCTTATCAAGTACTTACAAATCCCAAAGAACTGATGAGAGATAATACTTGTCCTGGGGTTCTTGAATAATCTTGTTTAGGTTTAGCCATTGATGGTGTTGTAAGGATATCCATCATATTGATATCTATATATGCAAAGGAAAGTACATGAAATTTCTTTAAATCTTCCACTGCCATTAACCAAGTTGATAAAAATGTGTTCTCAGCTTTGCTCCCACATTATTAACTTTATCTAGAAAACTGACTTATGTAACATATGTGTGTGTGGAGGTGTGTGTGTGTGTGTGTGTGTATATATATATATATTCCCTGTATATGTGTATATAGGGAATCTACCATACCATAGAGGAAATACTAGTCAACCAACTGAAATCATTAAAAAGTTGATAGAATACTGTCTTACTCCAAAATGAATAGAACATAGTGAAATGACTCAGAATCCTATTAGCTTTCTAGGGAATACTCAGTGACTGAAAATGAGTGCTACCCAACTAGCAAGAAAATGATCTTCTTGTAAATCAAATATTGGAAAAGGAGGTAGTAAGGAATTAATACAAATATGGGCCTGTCATGTTAAGTAATATGTTTAAGCTTAGGTCAAAATAGATATTCACCTCCATTGTTATTATTATTTTTTATTTTATTTTTTTTTAGTTGTAGATGGGCACAATATCTCCACTTTATTTATTTTTATGTGGTGCTGAGGATCGAACCCAGTGAGGCAAGTGCTCTACCACTGAGCCACAATCCCAGCCCCTTACCTCCGTTATTAATGTGTTTCAGTGCATGCTATTTGAAAATAATTAAACCTTGACACATAATACCATATTATTTTCTTAGATATAAAAAATGATAGAAGTCTCATGTTCTGTGTATGGTATAGGACTTAAAAAATTAGACTTAAAATTTGAACTTAAATTTCATTTACACCTCACACTGATGAAGCAATAAAAGCCAATAGGTGTCAGGTGCAGTGGCGCACACCTGTAATTCCAGCAGCTCAAGGGGCTGAGACAGGAGGATCATGAGTTCAAAGCCAGCCTCAGCAATGGCAAGGCACTAAGCAATTCAGCGAGGCCCTGTCTCTAAACAAAATACAAAATAGGGCTGGGGATGTGGTTCAGTGGTCGAGTGACCCTGAGTTTAATCTCCAGTACCAAAATAATAAATAAATAAATAAATGCCAACAGGTAATAGTAATTAATCTTAAAGGATATTTTATTTTAAAAAACCTAAAAATCAGAGTCATATGATATAAAAATGATTTAAATTCCTGATAATATCACCCTAATACAAAATTTCCTCATTCATATTTTTCAATGATTATCTGAAATCCTTGGAGTTAGATTTATTTCACAATTCAAAATGTTTAGATTTAAGAAAACTAATAGAGTAAATGTACTTTATAGTATGGAACATCCTTATTGACATCTCATATAAGCAACTGCAATGAAATATCATTTCTGCAGCAAAATGTATGAATAATCACATGAAGCAGAATGAAGAAAGAATACAAATAGCCCCATATAAACTCAGGTCAGTTTTTACCAAACTTAGCAAAGACTATAAGGTATCCACAATTGTCTGAAAATTGTAAAAAGCATTGTAGCACTACATATATTTTCAAGTAGTTACAATTCCAAGGTTTATAATTCATAAACTCAATTTTATGTTATTGTTAATTTATTTTTAAAACTACCTTTCCATCTTTCTACCCTTCTGCAGTGCATATATGCTGTTAGGGACTAAACCCAGAGCCTCATACGTGCTGGGAAAATGCTCTACCACTAGCTGTATATTCTCAGCCCACTTCTAAGCTTCTTTTTTTTTAAAAAAAGTTTTTTGAGTTGTAGACGGACACAATATCTTTATTTTATTTCTTTTTATGTGGTGCTGAGGATCGAACCCAGTGCCTCACATGTGAGGGGCAAGCACTCTACCACTGAGTCACAATCCCAGCCCTTCTAAGTTTCTTAATAGTGAATACAATATGCTTTCAAAATGACAATCTATCGTCTATCCATGTTTTTATGATGAAATTAAGTGACTTCTTGTTTCTACCCTTGGGAAACAATGCTGCTACAAATAATTGTATTCACATATATTTTGTTCTCTTGAATAATTTCCTTATGATAAATTCTAAAACATAAGATCAAAAAGAATTAAAACCTTTCTTAAAAAAAATATTTGCTGCATTTCTTAGGAAAGCACCATGTTCATTTATAATGCCCATCCAAAAACTATGTTTCTGTAGTCTCATTAACCAAATCATCAGTTCCTTTTTGATACACACTTACTAGTTGTAGGATGATTCATTTAAAAAATATTTTTAGTTGTAGATGACACATTACCTTTATTTCATTTATTTTATTTTTATGTGGCACTGAACCCAGTGCCTCACACGTACAAGGCAAGAGCTCCACCAATGAGGTACAACCCCAGCCCAAATGGTTCATTTTCTACATTAACATTTATTTAATTACTACTAGTGAAATGAACATATTTTCATATATATATGTGTGCATATATATATGTGTGTGTTTGTGAATTGTGTTCATTTTCTTCGTTCTTGTGTTTATTACTTAGTGATGGCCATAAATATTTGAATTAGTTTTCAGCTATTATTAATACTTCATCATATTTTAATAGTTCAGTCATTTTACTGATGCTTAATTGTAAGAACCAGTTTCAGCAGGGAGAAAATTCAGAAGAACAGAAATTCTGAGTTCCTTTTGAAGATCAAAGGCTTTTCAAGGACCTAATAATCATGCAGGCTGGGGTTGTAGTTCAGTGGTAGAGAGCTTGCCTACCACGTGTGAGGCACTGGGTTTGACCCTCCGCATCACATAAAAATAATCATGCCCATTTTTCATCACTTTTTTTTTGGTGCTTGGAATGGAACCCAGGGTCTCACACATGCTAAGCATGTACTCTATCACTGAGCTGCACTGCCAAAGTTTTCATTTTCCATGGAAAAAAAGACACCATTATATTTTTCTAGCCAATTTTAGAATAAATAACCATCAATTTTATTAAATGTAAACTAACAAAGAAAACAGTGTACGTTAATGTCTCTAAAATTTATTGGACTCTTAAAAAGGCACTTACCTGTTATTTTTCTTACCTCTATTCAGAGTCACTTTGGAGAGGCCAAAATCTGTCAGTTTAATATGACCCTCATTAGAAATAAGCATATTATCTGGTTTCAAATCCCTGCACATACAAAAGGCACAGTGGATAACTTAAACAAATGGAATTTTGATGTTAGAATTTTCAGGGTGAAAAAAAGAAGAAAGAGAGAGGGAGGGAGAGTGTTATGGAAGAGGCAAATATTATTTATTTCCTTTACAATAAAGCACTCATTGGTAGTTTTGAAAAGTACAGAAAACAACTCTCAAAAGCAAAAATATCTTTTTTGTACATCTGAATATATAAAAGTGTTAAATGATTTGATACTAGATTATCTTTGTCATTATCCATTAGATATTCCAGTAATATAATCTCATTAAATAAAATCAATCTCGAGTCAGTTCAAAATACATCTACCTCTTTAAATGAGGTAAAATTATGCTTTAACAGAGGAGAGCCACAGAATCATTCTTTGTACAGAGG
Organism: Geosciurus inauris; assembly: GCA_004024805.1. NCBI lineage: Eukaryota > Metazoa > Chordata > Mammalia > Rodentia > Sciuridae > Geosciurus > Geosciurus inauris. The sequence continues at coordinate 151,169 of PVHX01000740.1, read as the reverse complement.
ACAACAGTGTAAATCAGCAAGGACTACAATATAGCATGTTATGGTAGGAGTGGGAAAGGATTCAACATTCCTCACATTGAAAAGTATAAAAACACAGGAAGGTAAAACAAGAGTTAATGGAATTTCTAAACTCATATGAGTTGCTACTAAACTTTAGATAACCTGGAAATATGGGAAGGTGGTTACCACGAATATTTGAGAGTCAAACTTTGGTTTTTTTCTTTTTGAGATAGATCTCATTATGTTGCCCAGGCTGGCCTCAAACTTGTAATCCTTCTGCCTCAGTCTTGAGATTGTAACCTCTAGTACACAATTTGATTACCTGTATTTTTAGTAATAGTTTAAAGAAAAGGTGATCTTTACCTGTGGATGATTCCATGTCTATGAAGGTAGTCTAGCGCCAGTGCTACTTCAGAAATATATTTCACAGCCATCTCTTCATCAAAATAACCATATATATGTAGGAGAGACTTGACATCTCCACCAATAAGATATTCCATTATCTATCAAAAACAAATTTAATGTTGTGGAACAAAAACAATATAATTAAAAGATAAAGTATTTGGGCATTACAGTTATCTATTTTTGTGGAACAAAAACAATATAATTAAAAGATAAAGTATTTGGGCATTACAGTTATCTATTAACAAAACATATTTTCTTTTTTCCCCCCTTTTAAATTTTTTTGCAGTGCTAGGGATTGAACCCAGAGCCTTCTACAAAAAGGCAAATGCTCTACCATTAAGCTACATCCCCAGTGCTTAAAACACAATTTTCCTATTATCACTCATTATATATTAACACTAGGCTTGCATATGTTACTATATAGTTTTTAATTAAAAACTAAACTGGTAGCTGGGCGTGGTGGCTCACTCCTGTAATCCCAGCACTTTGGGAGGCTGAGACAGGAGACTCGCAAGTTCAAAGCCAGCCTCAGCAATGGCGAGGCACATAGCAACTCAGTGAGACCCTGTCTCTACATAAAACACAAAATAGGGCTGGGGATGTGGCTCAGTGGTCAAGTGCCCCTGAGTTCAATCCCCAGTACCAAAAAAAAAACCTAAACTGATTAATTTCCACAAAATCTAGACTTACAGAAAAATTCAAAGAATATTAGAATATCTTCCATATATTATTATCTAGAGTCACCCATTTTTAGCATTTTGCCACATTTGTTTTCTTTCTCTTCATATATATAATAAATTTTCAGTATTTATATTATATATTAATATTTATAGACTAAAAACAGTCAATATAATCAGCATGTGTTATTTATTATACATGCATGTACATTTTTAGACTGAACCAATTAATTTTTTAAAAATCCATGGCAACATTAGCAAAATGTATATTGTATACTTCCCCCCCCCCCCCATACGGGATCTTGCCCAGGCTTGTTTTCCAACTCCAGGTTCAAGAGATCCTTCTGAGGTGGGTGTGGTAGCACATACCTGTAATCTAGTGACTCAGGAGGTTGAGGCAGGAAGATCACAAGTTTGAGGCCAGCCTCAGCAATTTAGTGAGGCCTTAAGCAACTTAGCAAGACTGTGTATCAAAATAAAATACATAAAAAAGGAATGGGTGTGTAGCTCAGTGCCCCTGGGTTCAATTACCAGCCTGCCAAGTAGCTGGAACTACAGGCATGTGTTACTGCATCCAGCCAATGTGTAATTAAAAAATTTTTGCTGAAGAATTCAAGAATAAAGTTAAAAAGCTCATGACCTATTACTATTAAATTCCTTATCATGTGTCTTCTAGCAAAACATCATTATGTAACTAGAGTACAATACATTCAATAAATTTCATATCAATATAATCCCATTTGTCTAACATATAATCCACACTGAAACTTCTCTGACCATCACAATATTGTCTTTGTTTTTTTTTGGTACTGGGGATTGAACTTAAGGGTACTGGACCACTGAGCCACATTCCCAGCCCTATTTTGTGTTTTATGTAGAGACAGGGTCTCACTGAGTTGCTTAGCGCCTCACTGTTGCCAAGGCTGGCTTTGAACTTGCAATTCTCCTGTCTCAGCCTCCCAAAGTGCTGGGATTACAGGTGTGCGCCACTGCGCCCGACTACAATATTGTCTTTTTTTAAAAAGATATTTTTTAGTTGTTGAAAGAATTTTGTTTACTCATTTATTTATATGTGGTGCTGAGGATTGAACCCACTGCCTCAACATGCGAGGCAAGCGCTCTACCACTGAGCCACAATCCCAGACCACAATATTGTCTTTTACTAGGATCTTTCCTCACTCCCATTCTCAAGCCAGGACCATGCACGGCTTTAATTGTTACATTTCTTCAATTTGGAAGTTTTTCAGCCTTCTTTTGTTGGATAAAAACATTTTTAAGAATACAGCTTTATTTACAGATCTCCTTTAATTTGGGTTATCTGATTATTTCTTCATGATTTGATTCAGGTTATGCTTTTTTTGTACTAGGTATTTCACCCAAGGGTGCCTTACTACTAAGCCACATCCCCAGGTTTTTTTATTTTTTTCAGCAGGGTCTTGCTAAGTTGCTGAGGCTGGCTTTGAACTTACGATTCAACTGCCTCAGCCTCTGGAGTCACTGGGATTATAGGCGTATACCACCATGCCCAGCCAGGTTATGTATTTTTGACAGAAATATTAGAAAGTATGCAGAATCCTTCTCAGTTACTTCTGTCAGATGAGACATATAATGCAGATTTGGAAAGATGTCTGTATTCTCTTCCTTTTTTGCTTTTTCATAGTACTAGAGACTGAATGCAGGACCTCAAAAATGCATGCTAGAAGCCGGGCACGGTGGTGCAAGCCTGTAATCCCAGCACTTAGGGAGGCTGAGACAGGAGAATCACGAGTTCAAAACTACCCTCAGCAATGGCGAGGCGCTAAGCAACTCAGTGAGACCCTGTCTCTACATAAAACACAAAATAGGGCTGGGGATGTGGCTCAGTGGTCGAGTGCCCCTGAGTTCAATCTCTAGTACCAAAAAAAAAAAAAAATGCATGCTAGGCAAGTGCTTTTCCACTAAGCTACATTCCTAGCCCTCTGCATTTCTAATAAGATCCCAGATGATGCTGATGCTGTTTGTTTGTGGGCTATATTTGGAATATCAAGGATCTAAACTCATGGTGAAGTTAGGGGTAGACAAAATAGGGTTTACTATGTAATTTCAAAAATAAATAAAAATAGTGGTGGGGATGTAGCTTAGTGGCAGAGTATTGTCTAGAATATAAAAGCCCTGGGTTCCATCTCCAGCAACCACTGCCCCGCTCCAAAAAAAAAGGAAGAAAAAAATTATAGTTGTTTACTTCTACTATTTCTAGGACATAACCTTTGAAAAAAAATCTACCAAGTTGATCAATTCCATTCAGCTCTTTCACTGTTGGACTAGGGTTCAGGAAACTCCTGGCTTTGCATAGAGCTAAATTAGGATTGATGCTATAGCCATAGTCATGGCTTTCGGGAAGGGAGTCATATATACTATATATGAAACAGTATGTTATAAAGGTATTAGAGGGACTCCGGGAGAATTAAAGGATTAAATAACCCCTTATCTTCTTTAGATATGGCATAAAAGAATATTCCCTTTATAGTCTGTAAAGTTCCAAATAGTAAATATTTTAGATTTTATGGGACTCTATTGCAACTATTTCAATTTGCTATTGTAGTACAAGAGAAGCCATAGATGACATGTAAACAAAAAAATGTGGCTAGGTTTTAATAAAACTTTATTTACTCTCTGAATTTCAAATTTCATGTATATATATTTTTGGGGGGGGTGGTACTGGGAATTAAACTCAGGGACACTCGACCACTGAGTCACATTCCCAGCCCTGTTTTGTATTTTATTTAGAGACAGGGTCTCACTGAGTTGCTCAGCACCTCGCTTTTGCTAAGGCTGGTTTTCGACTCGCGATCCTCCTGCCTCAGCCTCCCAAGCTGCTGGAATTATACGCCTGCACCACTGTGCCTGGCAAATTCATATAATTTTTATATATTGCAAAATACTATTCTTTTCTTTCCAACCTTTTAAAAATACAAAAACTATTCTTAGTACACATAAGTATCTATTTTTTCTTTTTGCCTCTGACAATGAATCACTCTAAAAAGATCTCCATCTCCACTATAAAGAAATGTCTTAGAATCTTGGGCTTTCCTGAAGAGGCTCTCTTTAACCTTGCTTTGAAGGTGAATTCCAACACAAATTTGTATCCTCACTCAAAGTCCTTTCCCCTTGGATCACCAGGTCTCATCTCCCACAAGAGTTCATTACAACCAACTATTGTAATTTACAATTCATTGTAGTTTTGTTTAGATCAATAAAATAGTTTAAAAACTCTAAAACTCATCAAAAGTGTATTTATTAAAGGAATTATAAAATTCATGATTTTATCAATGGGATTCTATGTTGTCATTGAAAATGATGAGGTTACCATTAAGTGGAAAAACCAGAATTACAGTATTTACAGTACGATAACATTTTACCATTCATTAAAATTGTAGTTTGTAAAAAAAAATATATATTATTTTTCCTGAATTAGTCTTAATGCCAAAACAAACAAAAACAAAAAACAAAAAAACTCCCCACAGCTCTAGAAAAGCTTTTTACTTTCCAAAGTTTCTGGCCATCCTAGTAAATCTTTATGCCACACTTGACATCAGTCTAAATATACTTGAAGATTAGATGAAAGATTAGAGATGGATTAAATTCTCAGGTACCAAAACAGTTCCTATATTAGACACTATTTTGATAACCTACCTGAAAAATTCTTTAGATGGGATTAATATTTGATCAGTAGACTTTGATAAAGCAGATGACCCTCCATGATGTGTGTAGCCCTCTATCTATCAGTTGAAGGCCTTTAAGAGAAAAACGATTGATATTCCCAGGGGAAAGGGAATTCTGCCTCCAGAAGCTGTAAATGGATCAATCCTTCCCTGGGTCTTCAGGCTGCCAACCTACCTTGCAGATGTTGGACTTGCCAGTCCCCACAGTCTACTGAGCCAACTGCTTAAAATAAATCTTTGTGTCTCTTATGTATGTATACAAACACACACACACACCCTACTAGGTCTTTTTCTCTGGAGAACTCTAATTGATACAACTGGTAACCTGGCCAAAATCATAAAGCTCCTGAATGCCAGAATTTACACACTGATAGCTACATCCATGGAGAAAAAATGGAAAACTATTTACTCACCAGGTAGACATTGCTCGCTGACTGCAGCGAATAATATAAGTGGACAATGAAAGGGCTTTTGCTTAGGGCCAGTGCATCTCTCTCAGCTTGTATCTGATGAGTCATATTCTTATTGATCATATCTGCTTTTTTGACAACCTATAATAGACAACATGACAATAAAAACATTTTATTTTTTATTACAAATTATTCTAATGTTTCAACATTGCCATTATAAAATTATAAGAGAGAAAAAAACAGTTATTATTCAGACCTCACACTGCCATCATGAAATTGTGCCAGAAAAATAGCTAAGATGGTAAAACAAACAGCATCAAAACATTATCTTCAAGATAGAACTGTTCATCTTGGTATTAGATGGCAAAAGTATCATATCCATTTTGAGAAGAAAAAAGAATTAAATAAATGTTCCCTGACTGATCTGCATGTTTACAGAAGAAATTCTGTTGTTGTTATTATAACAAAGTCAAAAGATAGTAATGTTCCTAATAAGCCCCAGATAGTAAGACAGTAAGTTCCTAATTAGTGCACACACACACAAAAAAAATATATATATAGTGTTATTATACTGCATCCAGGTTCTTGGTTATGTATATGCACACACGTATGCATACATGTGTGTGTTTATTTATTTAAACTTCTGATTCTCTGGTAGATAGGAATTGAATCAAAATGTTGGAAGTTTGTTGGCCTCACTTAAGCAATAATGATTTGAATTACTGAAAATCTCAGGGCTCAGAGGTAGAGTGCTTGCTTAGCATGTGAGGTACTGGTTTTTTTTTTTAATTTTTTTAATTTTTTTAGTTGTAGATGGACACAATGTCTTTATTTTATTGCTTTGTAAGTGGTGCTGAGGATCGAACCCAGGGCCTCACGCATGCAGGGCAAGTGCTCTACCACTGAGCCACAATCCCAGCCCGAGGTACTGGGTTTGATTCTTAGCACCACATATAAATAAAATAAAGGTCCATTGACAACTAAGAAAAATATGTATATAATAAAACTATCAAACTATTTAAAAAAGAAGAATTACTGAATGTCTCAGATGCTGTGTTATAGAAAACAACTAATTACACATTTACGTTTCAGGGTAATTGGTACAGAAACAAAAGTGTGATCTACATTAAAGTTGGAGCACTAAACTGAACAATCAATTTTCAATACTATTACAAGGAAAAAATGCTTACTAGAGCATTTAATATAATCATTAATACACAATAAATTCTAGCCTTACTGCTTTTCCTTAAGAAAACTGAAGGAAACTGACAAAGGAAACTTATAACATGACTTTACCTATCATTCCACTGGATTGGAAACTGTGAGGACACGTTTGCTTTGTTCACTACTGTATCCCATATCCCCAAATAGTTATTTAACAAATTAATTGCTGTTTTCTTTTTTTTTTTTTTTAGTTGTAGGTGGACACAATATCTTTATTGATTTATTTTTATGTGGTGCTGAGGATCGAACCCAGTGCCTCACGCATGCGAGGCAAGCGCTCTACCACTGAGCCACAATCCCAGCCCAATTGCTGTTTTCATTTGAACAATTGATAATGATTGATTACTATGTATTGTAGAAGGAAAAGCAAAAATCTTGGGAACACATAAAGCAAGTAACAATCAATTTCAACACAGTGAGTATGAAAGATCAAAGGTTTGAAGAAGAGCCAAGATGAACCTTAAATACATGATGGGTGAAGAGTCAAGAAGGGTAGAAGAAAAGCACGTAAAGGGTAACAAACAAAAATATAAGCTCCAAGGCAAGAAAATACACAGGTTGAGGGGATAGACAATTGTTGCTACAATTTGGGAACGGAAAGGAAGAGTTAGTAAAAAGAATGTAAGAGGCAGAATTGTAAGTTTTACTTAGGAGTTATGATACACAAATGAAATGGAAGAAAGTTAAATTGACTTAGATTTCTAGTACAAAGGATAGGGACAATGGTGGCATTATTAAATGGAGAAAGAATACAGGAGGTTCAGAGTCTAGACAGTCGGTGGAGAGGATTGTTTAAGGTTTGGCAAGTATAATTTGGAGATGAGTGCTAGATATTCACTTGGCATTGTCTAACAGGAAATTCAAACTCCATCCATAGTCTGTTGGATTTTCCTTTCCTTTACCGTCTTCACTCAGTGCTGAAATGTGAGCGAGCAATTTGAATCCTTGGGAGTGGATGAGAACCAAGAATGGACAGAATAGATTCAAATGCATGTTGAAGGTTTCAAGAATGATATATACTGTTGTAAGCATAAAAAGACTGACTTAGCACATGTTTCAGCTTGCTCTTTTTTTTTTTAAATAGAAGATGGACACAATACCTTTATTTTATTTATTTATATGTGGTGCTGAGGATCAAACCCAGTGCCCCCACACATGGTAGGCTAGCGCTCTACCACTGAGCCACAACCCCAGCCCTCATCTTGCTCTTTAAATGGAAGTATATCCTAGACATAACAATGGGAAGTTTGAAGAGAAAAAATGAGATTTGTTTAATGAGACCTTTTAGTTGAGTAAACAGGTCAGATAGTCTATATGGAAAAAAGTATATAATGAAAGCAACTATTACAAACAATGAAAACTCCAACCTTCATCCTGGTAAAGGCTAAATTAGTAAAAAGGATCCAGAAGATACATAAAACGAATAGGTAATATGAATTTTAATAATTTCATAACATTTATCAGAAAATAATGCAGCTTATTCCTGGTAGCGTCAAACTCTAAATCACTGCCTACAAATTAACCCGGGGCAGAAAAATTTCACCGATTCTGTATGTCAAAGCAAACAAACTAGGAAAATATCATCAGCTACTTAAAACATTTTGGATTTAAAAATATGAGTCAGGGGGCTGGGATTGTAGCTCAGCGGTAGAGCACTTGCCTCGCATGCGTGAGGCCCTGGGTTCGATCCTCAGCACCACATACAAAGCAATAAAATAAAGACAATGTGTCCATCTACAACTAAAACAAAAAAATTAAAAAAAAAATATGAGTCAGATTCGGATTAGGCATGAATCATGGCTATAGCTTTAAGTCCATCTTGTACTAAAGGCTCACTGACCACTTTCGTCAAATCTCTTTGCTTTTGGCCTCAGTTTCCTCATCTGCTGGCACTGGCTAGGGTGAAGGGGGTCACGTTTTGCTATTTTCACTGGGCAGTTTCTACTAAGATTTGGAGAGAAGGGCGGGGCAGGGTAGGGAAGAGGCCACACGCCTGACCGGATCCAAACAGAAGTCAGTTTTCAGCGTTCTGTAGGCTTCAGCAAGCCGATTCAGACAAGTTACTACAGCAGCCCCGAAGCCTGCCCAAGTCAGAGGGCCACTCGGCTGCACTCCTTCCCTTCCTTTTCGCCTAGACTTCCTACCTTCACTGCATACAACTTGCCGCCTTTCTGTCCCAGGTACACTTTCCCGAAGGCGCCGCGGCTAATAGGCTTCACTATGGTGAATTCCTCAATGGAGGGCGGTCTTGGCACCGGGATACTATTCACGCATTCTCCTGTCGTCGCGCCTCCTCCATTCTCCTCGCTCCGGGCGGTGGACTCCATCGCTGGACAGCTCAGAAGAATACAGCGGGCCAGCCGCCACGGCCTTTCCCAGCCGCAACTCCCGCCAACTGGGTTCAAAGTGAGGCTCCGCCCACGCCGCGCGCCTGCCGTGACGTCACCGCGTCGCCGCGTCAAGTCTAGTGCAGTCCCGCCCCGTCACCTCCCTTAAATATGTGCAGTTGCCCAATGGGCGTGAGGTCTGGGCCTTGGGAACATCTTGAATCCACCACAGAAGTTTCCAAGGCGGTGACTACCGCCCACTGACGTGTCTTGTTGTGAGGACGGAGGCACAAACAGTTCTGGCGGACAAGAAAAAGGGACAACTGGGACTTCAACGTGAATGACGGGATTTGAAAAGATTTCTCCCCGCCTCCTAACGAGTCTGCTAGGAACTTGCCCCGGTCCCAGTCCAGATCTGCAATTTACCCCTCCCTTCCCGACCTATCTGGACTCTTAAGGAAAGCAGTGGCCAGAGATGAGGTCTGGAAGCTGGGGAAGTCGCAGAAGGTGAGAGAGAAGCTGGATGTGCAGGAAGCGGGTAGCTGACCCTGTAACCTGACTTTATTCACAAAATGTAATGTGCCTGACCGAAAGACGCTAAGACCAAACAAAAGAATTTTAGATTTATTGCAGCCACAAAAACAACAACAAAAACCCAAACCTTCTTAGCAACCTTAAGAGCAATGCATTGGAAAACTGGATAAGGAAGCTACGGAAAGTCTAAAGAAAGGTTCAACAGGGTGAATGCTGCTCCCCTCTTCAAAAGCAGGGGAACCCACGTTACAAACATCTTTTTTGTGTGTTTTGGGGTTTTTTTTTGTACCGGGGATTGAACTCAGGGGTGCTCGACCACTGAGCCACATTCCCAGCCCTATTTTGTGTTTTAGTTAGAGACAGGGTCTCACTGAGTGGCTCAGCACCTAACTGTTGCTGAGGCTGGCTTTGAACTCGGGATTCTCCTGTCTCAGCCTCCCAAAGTGCTGGGATTACAGGTGTGCACCACCACGCCCGGCTGCTACAAACAAATTAGGGGATTCCGTTCCTTGCCAACAGCAGGCACTTTAATGCCCGTGGACGTGGTATATAACCACTCGTCTCTGAAAAGGCGGGGCACTGACTTGCCCCGGAAGTACTGTTGCGTTAACGCCTTGCCTTCCGGAGCAGATTGCTGTTGTAGCAGCTGTAGGAAGGGAGGCCATTTTCCGTTTCTGGGAAGAGTAAGGTTGCAAAGGAAGGCAGAGAAAGAAGAAAAGAAAAAAAGGGGGGCCCGGCGCCTCCCTGCCAGGCTGAGAACGGACGACAGTTTCGGCAGGCGGGTGAGGTTGCTGAGGTCCCGGAGATGTTTTCCCTGTCGAGCACGGTGCAGCCCCAGGTGAGCCCGACTTTCAGCCTATTTTTCTGCGGCCCTGCCCGCGAATGTTTTCCATTCGCCTTCGTGGAATTGGTTTCTGGGAAGCGAACCAAGGGAGGAAAACGATTAGCCCAACGCCCAGTCCCGAGGTTGAAAGTGGGAGGACCAGGGGATAATGATGAGAGTAGGGCCTGAGACTTAAAGGGCTGGGGAGAGGCGCGATGTAAGCGTGATGGAGATCGTGGTTTATCGGATTGATTACGTGGAATTTTCTGGTCGAGAATCTGTCAGGCATTGTTCAGGGCCGGACATTCTGGGCTGGGGGTTGGGGAAATGTCTCCTCTTGGATGTAAACGGAAAAAGTAATGTTCTTTCTATCCTTTCCGATTTCCCTCTCTTTTTTCTCCTTGTAAGTGAATTTAACCCAAACGTTCTATAATAATTTGAATAACTACCTTTTTTCCCCCTTTTTGGTCAGAAATAACTAATACGTATTCTTATTTTTCTTTGGGTACTGAGGATTGAACCTAGAGGCATTTTACCAAAGAGCTACATCCCCAATCCTTTTTTATTTCGATTCAGTGATTCGCTAATTTGCTGAGGCTGGCCTCGAACTTGGCGATCGTCCTCTGCCTCAGCCTCCCGAGTTGCCGGGGTTACAGGCGTCATTCACCATGCCCAGCTGAATTTATGTATTTTGGTGTGGTTAATTTGCCATTAAAATTTTGATTCAGCCCCATCCTCATCTTTTTGTAAAATAAAAGATAAACCAGAGGGGGGAAAAATAATTCTAAAGAGTTTTGATCCTCTTTGAAGGACAATCATTTGTGACAATGTTTTGCCCTTCATTCACGTCAAACAATTTTTCTTCTTTTGATGGTAACTTTTTAAAGTTAAAGAATACATTATTAATTTCTGTAATCATACCCTCAGAGATAAGATCTTAAATATTTAATAACAATGTATTACCCATACAGACAGAAAAAACTAAGTTTTAACATTTCTAGACCAACATGACTGTTAATTTCTGTATAACGCCAATTCAACAGTTGAACTTTTCCCAAAGTTGACAGCATAATTCCACAACTTCAAATTACATTTTCAGATGCGTGTGTATGTGTATCTAAAAAGACCAAGGATAGCAGTATGTTTTGCATTATGTGAAAAAAACCAATAATAGCACCAACAGTTTTGCCATTGTCTAGAGTCATTGAATAAAATTTACTGTCAGCACACTTCATTGGTGGTAACATTTTGATTTCTTTCTTCTTCTTCTTTCATTTTTGAGAGTGCTCTGAGCTTTGCAGAGGAATGTTTTTTGAGAACATTCACATTTAAATTTTGACACCCTTAACTTGTTTCAAGTATATGATTGTGTTCCTTTGTTTAACTCCTCCCCCTCCTTTTTGTACTAGTGCAGTACTGGCTGAATAATAGAAAAGGAAGTGGTTGGTTAGTTATTGGGCAGCTGAAGCACAAAGCAGATGTGGAGTCATATCTCACTAGTGATATGAGGTAAAGATGAATAGGGGTTAGCCATACCTGAATAGTGGACAAGGTATTTTAGGCAAGCAGTAAAATATCAGAAGATCCTGAGAGAGGAAAGAGTTTAGTAGATGGGAGGAACAAAAATAAGACTAGATGGCTAGAGCATTAAGGATTAAGGGGAGGATTGCCAGAGATGAGATTGGAGAGAAGCCTTAAGGCAGTTTAGGGAGTTTGGATTTTATTTTAAGTGAAACAATTGAAAGGAACAATCAAGAGTTTTGAAACAATCAGATCCCCCCCCCTTCTGGGATTGAGCTCAGGGGCACTTGACCACTGAGCCACATACCTAACTCTATTTCATGTTTTATTTAGACAGGGTCTCCCTGAGTTGCTTAGCACCTCGCCATCGCTGAGGCTGGCTTTGAACTCACGATTCTCTTGTCTCAGCCTCCCTAAGTGCTGGGATTAGAGGCATGCACCACCACACCTGGCTCAGATTTTCATTTTTAATAGATCACTCTGGCTTCTTGCTGTATGGAGAATATGAAATGGCAAGAGTGGAACTGAGTATGCTATTGCACTGCTATGGAAAGAGGGATGTTGCCCCACTAAAGTGGTTGGCAATGGTTCTAGAAAGAAGAGAAATTTATTTTGAACAGAGTAGAATTTCATGAGAGATGGTGGAGAGTTTGATTGACTGACTAAATATAAGAAGGTGCTCTTTGCCAAGATGATAATTTTGGGAGGAGTCCTAGCAATTGTTTTTAAAACAGGTCTGACATGCCCTGTTGAATATAGTGTTAAACTCTTTTTGAAACTAAACTCTTAGTTCACATCAAGAACTCCTGGTTTTGAGAGAATTTATGATCAGCTGGATGGAGAATTGGTGCTATGTGATGTAGGTAGAGCTGGTGAAAGGATTTTGTATACTTTTGGCTTAACTGGGCTCAATTACAGGACCCTTAAGTATTTATGCTATGAAGGATAATAAACATACTTGGAATTCCTAGTTGCTTACTTGGCTGAATACACTCAAATTTAAATGTTAGAAATAGGGAAGACATAGAAAATCTACCTTCTCACTGAGGTTAATCTTTTGGGGTTTTTTTCCATGCTGGGGATTGAACCCGGGGCCTCCTACATGCTAGGCAAGTGCTCTATCACTGATCTACACCCTAGCTCTAAAATAAGCCTTTTCAAAGAAATAGGCAGATAATATATATCTTCATATTTGATTCCTGTAGTTTAAAAGGAACTGAGTGTTTGGACTTCAAAAAATTATGTTCTTCCAAAAATGCTGAAAGAAAATAAAGATCATCCATAATTTTATTACCTAGAGATACACATTTTAGAATAAATTCCACCCATTTTTCCCCTCTATACTAATAAGAAGGTGCATACTTTAAAAAAGATTGCTTTACAGTCTGCTTTATTCAGGCAGTAACATAAATTTATTTCTGTATCAATATCACTGAAATAAGAAGTCTTTTGGTGGAATTTTGAATTGAATACTCTGGGTTAGACTCCTTGCTCTTATACTAATTGACCTTGGATATGGCACTAATCTATCTAAATCCTTGTCTTCATCTATTAAATAAGAGGTATCTTAGTTTATTGCTAAAACTGAACACCTTGGACCAGGTAATTTATTATAAAGAATAAAAATTTATTAGTTCATAATTCTGGAGTCTGGAACATTCATTTTCAAGGTGCCAGAATCTGGCTACATGGTAGATGATATCACACAATGAAAGGCATTATGTAAAAGAGAGCAAGAGTGGATAACCCACTCCTATGAAAACCTAACACCTTTTGAAGATCTCACCTTTTTTTTTTTTCTAATATTTTCAGTTGTAGATGGACACAGTATTTATATGTGGTGCCAAGGATGGAACCCAATGACTCACCCATGCTAGACAAGCACTGTACCACTGAGCTACAACCCCAGCCCACAATCCCACCTCTTGATAGGTACAATGACAGCTAAATTTCAACATGAAGTTTAGAGGGGACAAACATTCAAATCATAACAAGAAGTGAAATAGTAACAATTTTTATGACTTTTAGGAGTAGTACGTGAGATAACAAGACCTGGTATATAGTAAGAACCCACTTTGCTTATTCACTTATTCAACAAATACTTATTTAACACTGTGTGCACTGATGTTATGCAGGGATACAGTACTGAATAAAATAGAAAAAAATAAAATACAGAAAAGAATCCTTTGCCACGTGGAATTTACTTTGGTTATAGAGTGTGGTATAATGAAAAGTACTTATTTTTATAGTCTTTGTTGTCTTCCTGATACATAGCTTCTAAAGTTGTTGGAGTTTCTTGAGTTATTCAGATTCAGGAAAACTTGTTGATCACATCTGTGTTTATACTAGTAAAATGACTTAAATCTGTAAATAGCCTGAGGATGGGACTAGTCACTAGAAAGGCCAAGTGATTTGAGAATATACTTTAATTTCCACATCTCTGGAGAAGGAAGGGCAAGAATGGCAACTGAGCTCCATTAGCAACTCTTGAACCAAGAGATTCACCCAATTCTTTGTTGGTGAATGTGTGCATACAGAGGAATGTCCATGCAGAGGAATGTCACACCTGAGTGGGGGACAGGAGTCCTTGCAGTAGGAACCCTTTTAGACCTTGCTCTATGTACGTCTTCACCTGCTGTTCATTTCTTTTATAGACTGGTAAATATAAAGTGTTTTTTTCTGAGTTCCTTTAGCCTTTCTAGCAAATTATCAAGCTCTGTAACGTCCATCTGAAATGGACCGTGTCATGGGACTGAGTCCTTAACCTGTGAGGTCTCTTAACTATTGGTGGATAGTGTCAAAATTGAATTGTTGGACAGCCAACTGCTGTTGGAAATTGTGTGGTGGATACCTTAAGGAGAGACAGATTTTTATACAGATAATTAACTAAATATTTAAAGTGTTAGTGAAAAGTACCAGGAAGAAAAAATAGAACAGATATGGATAAGAAATATTTTTGAGGAAAAGGTTGTTGAAATATTAGGGTAGCTAGAGAAAAGACTCCTGAAAAGATGACTTTAGAATTAAGAATTGAAGAGAATTTGAAAGCAAGTTATATTACTAACTGGACAAGAGGGAATAAATAACTGTGAAAGGCCTTGAGGTAAGATCCTGCTAGATGTCTTCCAGGAACAGCAAGGAGGCCTGTGGAGCTGGAGCAGAAGGAATGAAGCGGGGAGCATCAGGGGAGGAGGTAATAAAGAGCCAAATCATGGAAGGTTTTATAGATCATAGTTGGTAGGATTTTGGCTTTTACTTTTAACTCTTAAGTCAGAAAAGAAGCCATTGGAGGATTTTGAGTAGAGGAGTTATATGAACTGACTGGTTTTAATACATACAATCACTTTTATCCTGCGCTGGGAATGTTATAGCTGGATAAGGGCAGAAGCGGGAAATTAGGAGACAATTGGAAAACTTCACATATAGATGGTGGTGTTTTAGAAGAAGAAGAAAAATATACAATTCAGGACATATACCTCCAATTTTTTTTTGAATGTCAGTAAAATATTTTTGTGGTATAGTGTCATTTATTTTACTACTCTCTTTTGTCCAGTTTTCCACTATTTTAAAATGTGTTTATAAAAATTTCCCTCTCTGCATGTGCAAGTATTTGCCGGATTATTTCCTTAGAATAAATTCCTAGAAAGTAGATTACTGGAATAAGAAATATATATATTTATGGGCTGGAGTTGTTGCTCAGTGGTAGAGCACTTGCCTAGCATGTGTGAAGCGCTGGGTTTGATTCTCAGCACCACATATGAATAAATAAATAAAATAAAGGTCTACCAATACTAACAAAATATTTTTTAAAAAAGAAATATATGTATTTATAACACTTTTGACTCATATATCAAGAATAGTATCCTGAAAGAACAGACCCAGTTATTTTCCCACCAGCAGTAAATAAATACTGTTTTTAACATATTTTTGTTTTCTGGCGTGTGTGTGTGTGTGTGTGTGTGTGTGTGTGTTTTGCTGGAGATGGAACCCAGGGCCTCACACATGCTAGGCAAGTGCCCTTACACTGAGCTATATATACCTCCCAACTCAATATATAGTTTTGCTATGCATTATATGTTTAACTTTTAACATAGCCTAAATCCTGACAAGAAAAAGGAGATGGTTTGTATTTTAGAAATGAAACACTACTTAATGTGAACTTTTATCTTTTTCTAGGTTACAGTTCCTCTCAGTCATCTCATCAGTGCCTTCCATTCACCAAAAACCATATCTGTTTCTGTCCATACATCACTTTCTCAAAACCAGCATCGAGATGTAGTTCCTGAGCATGAGGCTCTCAGCAATGAGGTAATAGTTTTTACCCTGGTTGTGTAAAAAAGCCTTTTTTATATACTGAACTGTAATCATGTTTGATAAAATATCTTTCTTTAGACATTTATATCAAGGTCTCTTTTTTTATGTTCAGCTTAATTTGTAATTAAAATAGCGAATTCTAGATTTTATTGTACATACTGAAGAATTACTTTATTCATATAATTTAAAATTTTTTTCACATGGCATCACATTTGGCATTCACCTTCAGGCTTACTGCTTGTGTGATACCAATAAGGTATTCTTTTGTGTTTCTCCAACAGTGGCAGTGAACTCACGGGTAACTGACCACAATTACCTTCTGAGTCTCAAGGAAGATAGTATAATGAGACATTATCATTCAGTGCCTTACGGAAACCTTCAGTATAATTAAACAGAATATAGATACTTGAAAGTGAAATGTATAAATTAGGAAACCCATATTTTTAGTATTCGTGTAATTATAAAATGGCCTTGGATGTAAGTACAAATCTAAGAACCTTTATATTTATAAAGTTCATTAATAAGGTAGTTACGTAACAAGTTTAGAATACATTTTCCAAAGAAAATATATTATAATCTGTAATTAAGTTTTTCAGAAGTCTTTTTAACTCATAAATTTCTTAAGTTCTTAGTCCTGATGTTAGGACCTGTGGAAAAGGGTAGGGGAAGAGTAGAAAAAGTTTGCTTTGGGGGTGGGGGGGTGGGGAGGGTGTTGTGGGGTCATTGTGGAGATAATAGTTTAATAAAATGAAAAGTTTGTTATCTTTGTTTTCGTTTTATTGTGTTTGCTTAGTTCCTGTTGCTGCTTTCTGTATGTAATCCATTGTCCTCTGTTCTGACACCTTTCTGTCAAATTTTAGTTCAAGAGAACTTTACTACTAAAAAGATTATAAATTAGAAACAATAAGAGATTAACAAAAAGTAATAATCAAATAGAACAGTTACAACCATATACTGTAGTGAAATTTATATCACATGAGTGTGATCTCTTTTAAAATCATGTATGCTGTATTCACCCTTCTTGTTGACCATGGGTAACTGCCACAGCAGAAAGCAAAACCACAGATGAGGGATTACTGTATCTTGCAAAATTACTACATGCAGCAAAATTATGTTCATTTTAGAAACTTTGGAAAATATTAATGTAGGAGTGGAAGAACTATGATTCATCTGTGATAATGTTCTCCAGAGACAATGCTATTAACATTTTGTATTTATTTTTCTTTCTTATAGTTGTTTGGTGATAGTAGGGTTGAAATCCAAGGGTGCCTTCCCGCTGAGCTACATCCCCAGCCTTTTTTTTTTTTTTTTAAATTTTGAGGCAGGATCTTACAAATTTGTTGAGGTTGGCTTCATACTTGTGAGATTCCTACCTCAGCCTCCCTACCTCAGCCTCCCTAGTCTTTGGGATTAGAGGTGTGTACTCCCTTGCTAGGCTATAAAATATTTCACGTCTCCTTCTTTTGGACTTTTTATATTGCATGATAATTAGGTTATAATATATGTGATTTTTTTTTCATTTCATGAACTTTTTATGCCATTTTTTAAATTACTATTTTGTTTTTTGAGATGGAAACTTGCTATGTTGATTAGGCTGTTCTCAGACTTGTGGTTCTCTACCTCAGTCTCCAAGATGTGTGCCACTGCATCTGGCTCATTTTCTGTGTTTTTAATGACTTTTTATTGTTCCTTGTATGTGTCGGATATTGTTTCCAGTTTCTTTTTTGTTGTCATAAACAGTTATCATTGTTACTGTCCTTGTTGCTAAATCTTTGATTATTGTTTCAAGTAAAATTGCTGAGTTGGTGGTAAGGACATTTTTGGGCCTTGAAAAGTAACTAACCGTAGAAGCCAGTGTTCTGCTTAAGACTAATGGTGTGAAATATAGAATTGGTGTTCTTAATCTCTAATATACCCTCCTTAGTCCTTCTGTTTGTCTTTGGCAAGTACTTTTATTGTATCAAAACTGTTCCATATTTTTGAGCATTCTACCTCTTTATGTTCTTGGCGATGTGAGGACTTCTTTGATCACCAAACATCTGCTCCCAAAGACAAGAGGAAAACAACACAAAACCTTCATTTTCATTTTCCTCAAGCAACTGACTTCCATTTGCTTATTATTCTTATTCTTATTCTTATTCTTTTATTTATTTACTGACATGCTGGAGACCAAACCCAAGGTCTCATGCTAGACAGGTGTTCTACCACAGAGCCATATTCCAAACCCCTGCTTTAAATGAGTTGTTTAAGCTTATATCCATTCTTTAAAAACCTTGAGTTTTTCTCCCTATCTATCTATAACACATCCCATTATAATTTAGATGTTACTTTTACTATTTTATAGGTATTTTTTGCTAAACTCTATGGTGACTTCCTTAGTGCTAAATATACATTTTTCAAAAATCTGAATCATTCTACTTATCATTTGCATTTGACCTGGCCAAGTGTCTACTATTTTCAAAATAATCCCCTGAACTGAGTGTCACCTTTGTGATCATATCTCTATTTTGGTGGCATTTTAAAATTGCCAATTTCTTAGATATATGGAAGAGGGAAAAAATGAGTTAATTATGCAAATATCCATATCTTAATTTTCATTTTTTACATTCTCCCAGGTTTTGTTATCCATTTTCATATCTTCCATTAACATCTATATCTACATATTTGTATTTATATGCTCATAATCCCTCAAGGGTGTCTTCAATCCTTAATTCTCTCTAAAGTTTTCAAATGTCTAGTAGTTTTTTAGATATATTCCTTTGGCTAATCTCCAGGGACCTTAAATTTCAGATGCCCAAAACTGAGTTATTTCCCCAAATTTCAGTATGTTTGGCTTACAGTGGCTTCAGTCCTTCATTGTCAGTATGGATCCAGTCAGGAGAGAGAAACCACATAGTCACTTGAATAATAAAGGCTTACTATAGAATTTAGTGCACTTAGTATGCAATTTAATATTTCAAACACCTACTTTTATAGGGAATTGGAATAGCTAGGGATTGGTTAGTAAGAAGTAAAGAACATCGTAAAAAATAACAGGGTTAGTTGATTTAGAAAGCAACTAATACTTCAGAGTTAAGATAGAGTATGTCTGCAAGAGGACTCCACTTCCAGGCTGAGGAATGACCTTGTTGGAGAGAGCATGACCTTGACCCACAGAATGGGAGAGATGTCTCTGTGGTATGATGCCCACTGAACTTGTTGGAAATCTGGGAAATCCGTCCTCTAGACTGGAGGAAGCTGTTCTGAAGATGCGTCTTGCAAGAAAAGATAGAAAAGTAGTGCCATGGAAAGATGTTGAGTGTTGTTGGCCACTGTGCATTCCAGGAGCCAGGAGCTACATACTATGCACGTGTGTGTGTGTGTGTGTGTGTATATACACACACACACACACACACACACATATATATATACACATACACACACATATATATATACACATTACATACCATGAGTGTTGGAGACTGAAGACTGCTGAGAAAACACACCAGAACCAGGAACTCAAACTCTTCCCCTCCTACAGTTTGTCTCTGGTGACAGAGCTTAGCATTGTGCCAGTCAGCAAAGGAAAAATATTCAGAGTGCAGGTTGATGTTCATAGAGCCAGCAAAATGATGAAACGGAGCTAAGAGACAACATATTGATAATCCTCATAGATTATTACATCCATTCCGAACCCTTCTTCCTCTCAATCCCCACAGCCTACTGGCTTCTTCAGGTATTTGTTGTCTGTCATTTGTTATATTCATTTTTTTTCCTTGTGCTGGGAATCAGACCCAGAACCCTGCATGCTAGGTAAGAGCTCTGCCACCGAGGTATGCCCCAGCCCACATACATCCTTCTTAGTCAAGGCTTAATTCTACCTCTTACCGTCTTTCAGTTTTTTCATCAGCCTTCTCTCTTACACATTCTTTCTTCTTTAATCCTCTATTTTCTTCCAGTAAAATAAAACTAATCATGTTACTGATGGAATCAAATTCGAAGAGGGCTGCACAGTTTGGCTGTAAACCATCTTTCTTTTTTCTCTGTTTTTTTTTTTTTTGTACCAGGGATTGAATTCAGGGGTACTCCATCACTGAGCTACATCCCCAGCCTTATTTTTAGAGACAGAGTCTCACTGAGTTGCTTAGCGCTCACCGTTGTTGAGGCTGGCTTTGAACTCGTGATTCTCCTTTCTCAGCCTCCCAAATTGGGATTACAGGCATGCGCCACCTTTCCTGACTATAGACACTCTTTCTAGTCCATTCTTCCTTCACTTTTGGAGATATTCCAGATCTTCGTAAGACTTTTGTTTGTCCCATTCCCTAGGCCTCTTTCCTTCATCATTGTTAATTGTTTATTTTGTGATGTTGGGTATTGAACCTTGGGGCACTCTACCACTGAGGTACATTGCCAGCCCTTTTATTTTTTATTTCAAGACAGGGTTTTCAGTCAATTGCCAAGACTGGCCTTGAGCTTATAATCCTCCTCCCTCAGCCTCCCAAGTCACTGGGATCACTGGCATGTACCACTGTTCTTGGCCATCATTTTTAATAGTTTAAAAAGTACTTTTCAATATTTTATTTCATCATACTTCTGTCTTACTATGTATTGCCATGATAGCATATGTGGATGAGTTAAACATCTCTACCTTTGATCATTACCATTGCAGAATAGGGCATATTTCGTAGTCATTAGTATTGAGGAAATGGATTCTTAGAATGTGAGTAACTTGTCACATACCTAGTAAACCATAAACCTGTAGACATCAATTCAGAGCTGTATAATCCAAGGATCTCTCTTTACATCAGTCATAAGAAGTTGATACTTTCGCTTGTTCTGCTTAGTTTTCCTCTCCTTACTTTTAAGATGTAGCTGTTTGGGAGTCAACAATATGTGATTGTTACTTGTTGAGTCGTGGATAAGAAAATAAAACCTATACCGTATGTAGATCTCTTTAAAGAGGATTATGTTCTCACAATTTTTGTGATTGTTAAACATTTTTTGACCTTGTTGAATGTTCCTTATTCAGAGTTAAATACAATTACTTTATACCTCAGCTCCAGGAAGGATCTTATCAAGCCAGAGAAATGAGATGTCCTCTTGTAACAAAGATGTCATTTCTTTAAGTGAGCTTTTATTTGTGGGCATTTAGAGACTGGAGGAACTAAAAAGATTATCACTCAGTGGGTAAAGATTATCACTTGAATGGAATTTCACCAATTCAAGCACCTTAACAATTGTCCTCAAATCACTTCTGAAGGTGCCCTGACCTTGCAGAACACTCTTTCTAACTGAGCAAGTAGTTATTCTTTTTTGTCATAAATTTTTGGCTGGTGATCGATAGGCTAGCATGAGATGAGAATCCCATATTTGAAGAGAGAGAAAGGATATACAAAGCATTTTTCTTGATTTGTATGAATCATAATGCTTAGTTCAGTGGTAATTTTGACTTGAATGAACACGTTTTTTACTCATTTATATTGAAATATGATTTTCTTATTTAAGGATACCACTAAAGAGAGCATTTTTTTAACCATTGGTAAACCTTACATGACTAATCTCAGTAAAACTAGAACTATAAGAATATCTTCATTTTAAGTATTAGTGTGTTTGTTAGATTTTAATAAATTGTTTCTGATAATCTCTTTAAATATCTCAATAATGTTGTTTATTTGGTTGACTTAATCTATTACAGCCTTCACTTAATTTAAGGGACCTTGGATTATCTGAATTGAAAATTGGACAGATTGATCAACTGGTAGAAAATCTACTTCCTGGATTTTACAAAGGCAAAAATATTTCTTCCCACTGGCATACATCCCATGTCTCTGCACATTCTTTCTTTGAAAATAAATATGGTATGATAATACATTTTTGTTTGAATTAAAATAAGCCATTTTTATATTAATAATAATTACATTAGATGCTATTTATTAGCATTTACTATGGGCCAGATTATTTCTGAGTTGTTTTCTTTCTGTGTTTTGTTTTTTAAAGTTTTCATATTAATGTTAGATTTACAGAAAAGTTTCTAAGATGATAATTTCTACGTATGCTTCACCTTGCTTAATGTCAACATCTTACATAACCATTGTACATTTGTCAAAACTAAGAAATTGAGATTGGTACAGTATGCATATACTGTACCAAATTTTTGGCACATTTTATTTTATTTATTTTTTTTACAACATTTTAAATTATCTACAGAGTATTTAAGTTTTGGCAAAATTTGATTTAACTAAATCATTAGTTTTTCCCCTAGTGTTCTTTCTCTCTTCCAGGATCTAATGCAGCATACCACATCACATTTAGAAGATTGTTTGATTATCATTGTTGTTCTAGTTTTAGGCGACATGCATTTATTAAATTCTGTGTAAAATACTAAACACAGAACACCTTGATGAAGACACAAAGTCCCTTTATGGAGTGTCTATGTATTTTCTTATTTGAGGTCTGTAATGTTCTGGTATTATAATAAATGGATATATTACAATCTATTGAAAGGGATGTCAGGTCAGCTTCATGAGTTACTCTTTGGATGGTAGCTAAAGAATGTTAGAGCTTTACCAGTCCATCAAAATACCTTTTTCGTATTGATGGCAGGACACATTTTTAAAATCAGTATGTTGTGAAAGTCTCAAAAGATCAAGTTTGAGTACTTTATAATGAAGGCTTGATTTGAAGCTGTAGTTTCCATTAGCTTAATTCATGTGTTAATTCTTTATTCTTTTGTCTTTATTTCACTTAAAGACATAAAAAATGCAAGAATAAAAAATGAAATGTTTTCTGAGTTTGGGGACTCAGATTGACAATGTGTTTCTGTTGTCTTTATGCAAAACTCCACTTGGCTCATAGTAAATGTTCAATAGGATAAATTTTTTCTTCATTGTATTATTATTCATACTATTCTTCTAATCTGCTTAATTATTTTTAAGGTTCTTTATACTACCAGTTGCTTGTACTGTTTAGGCAGGCAGAAATATTAGGAAGGTATCTTGTGGATTTATGAGGGTTTTTTTTTTTTTTTAAGAATCCTTAATTCTGACTCAGACACACACAGATAGATAATAACCACTTGTTTCTATTGTTGTTGCTGCCAGTCATGTCCCTAGGATTTTAGATGTGTAAAGTAGGATGGGATGCATAAGTCAAAGAGCAGGAGTTAGGAGCATGGAAATATTCATGTCTTACAGATATGGAAAGAACTTTCTTCATGCCCAATGGGAAATAGTAGCAGCTCTGGTTTACATTATTTAATCACATCATTAGAGCTTTTGAAATTGTCTCTGTGAAATAATGATTCTTTATTTCTTTACTCTTAAGTAAAAGCAGCTTTAGCCTAGATGTACATACCTTTTACCTCTATGGATTTGAATTTAATTTCATCGGCACTTACATTCATACACCAGATAAAAAAGACAAGTGATAGTGAAATGAAAAAAAAACAAACTGAGATTGTAAGTGATTAGATTAACAGTGCTTTGGATATTTTAAAGAAGTGAAATCATATGGGCAAATAAAAGGTGAAACACATAATATTTGATAAAATTATTTACATTTATATGATTTTTGTGTTTTTGTTTTGGCAGTTAAGGAAATTTACTTTTTTTGCAATTTCCCTCCAGGTTACTTAGATATGTTTAGTACTTTGCGTTCCTCTTGCTTATACAGACAACATCCAAGAACTCTTCAAAGTATTTGTTCAGCTCTTCAGTACTGGCCAGGTATGAAGCAACAGCTGTTTTTTATTTTGAAAACCATAGTAGATATATTGAACATATTAAGCGTGGTCTTCCTTGGTTATATTAATGATTATGTGCATCCACTTGCAGTGCACAGTAGGACTTAGAGCATTTGGAATTGATTAATTTCAGTAGTTAATTTTTGATTTGGAAAATATATAATAAGAGCTACCTTTCATATATGAGTATTAAGTGCCACAGTAAAGCAAACTTCAGGAAATTTGTTTGCACCTGTTTCAAAATAGTTGAAACAGGTTTGAACACATTTTTTTTTAACTTGTCCTCATATTAAAAAACTCATGGAAATTACAGAAAAAAAGTATTAAAATGAAGATAGGTAAATGCCAGGGTTTTCATTAATAGACTTGAAATTTGAGTGATAGAGTAGGTGACATCAAGTTGATAGCAAAATCAGATTTGCATTTATTAATGTACTTGTTGAATACTAGGCATTAGTAATAAGTGTTAGGTTATAGTGATAATTGCAAATGAAAAACGACATTGTTCCACCTTCAAGGAACTTAAAATAGAATGACACAAAAGACTTGAGTACTTCATTTTTAGTAGAACTTAGGAAAAACTCCAAGCTAAGAATCAATAAGACTTTGGGATTGTTGATATAGTAAATAGTTGAAAGATTGCCCAAATGGGGACAATTACTGAGCTAATGTGGCTGTTAACTTTTAGACTACAATTAGCAAAAAATACTTTGTAATAAGGTGGGGCAGGGGTTGTTGTTTTAGGGGACTCTGTCTCTAGAGACTCCTGGTTTGAGCATTGAAATGAAAGAAAGAAACAAAAAGTACCCCAGAGTACTTTGGTCTTGAATCATTCATGCTTTCATGGTATCTTGCTTATTCACAGTAGTCCTTGATTTGTAGTCTGAATACATTGACTGTCTTGGTATTGTTGAGGAGACCTATTTGCTGTCACTACTGATCACTGTATTCTTACTTTCAAGTAGAAATGGATTGCTAAGTACCTCCACAGTTTTGAGGAGAACTTAGAGCATGAAAAAGAGGCACCATCAGCTGGGTGCTGTGGCGCACACCTGTGATCCCAGTAGCTCGGGAGGCTTAGGCAGGAGGATCATGAGTTCAAAGCTAGCCTCAGCAAAAGTGAGACACTAAGCAACTCAGTGAGACCCTGTCTCTAAATAAAATACAAAATAGGGCTGGGAATATGGCTCAGTGGGTGAGTGCCTGAGTTCAATCCACTACCACCCCCACAGCCCATCCTAAAAAAAGAGACTAGTCATCCTCTGAAGAGATGATTAATGCAGGAGACAGGGAAGATAAAAACTGATCATGTATTAGGGTATAAAATTATCTTAAATTTTTATAATGTTAAAATTCAGAGATTAGTTTCTTTAATCGTCAGACAAAAATATAATAATAGGACCATTAAAATAATACCAAAATACTAATAATTTTTATAAAGGTATTTTCTAAGTAGTGATCTATGACTGAAGGGAAATCAAAACTGAAATTTTAGACAGAAACCAGTGAAAATCTGTATATGAAAATCTTCTGGTTGAGGTTAAAGTGATGTTAAGGGAATTGTATAATAGGAAATAAGGAAGATGGTAAATAAATTAATTAAAAATAACCAGATTAATGTGGAATTAAAATATACACTAAAAATAATATCAAGCTGGGTGCAGTGGCACACACCTGTAATCCCAGTGACTCAGTGGGCTGAGGCAGAAGGATCACGAGTTCAAAGCCAGCCTTAGAAATTTAGCAAGGCCCTAGGCAACCTAGCAAGATGCTGTCTCAAAATAAAAAAATAAAAGGAGCTGGGAATGTGGCTCAGTAGTAGATACTACTACTATTACTAATAGCAAGAGATAGATTTTTGTTTGCTTGTTTTTGTGTTTTTGCAGTAGTTGGGACAGAACCCAGTGGTACTCTACCACTGAGCTACATCCACAGCCCTTTTCATTTTTTATTTGAGACAGGGTCTTATTAAGTTACCCACACTAGCCTTGAAATCGCAGTACTCCTGCTTCAGCCTCCACAGTCACTGGTATTTTAGGTGTATACTATGGTATCCAGATAAGAAATAGTTTTACTTAATTAAATCAGACACATGTTTAATTTGGAGAAACCAACAAAATAAAATAACCTAACAAATAAGAATAACAAAATGTAAAGTGTCATAAATAAAAATGAGAACTACCACAGATATGTTGAAGATTTTAAAATTATAAGAGAGTGTGTATAATTTTATTTTATAAATTAAAATGTTGAAAATGACAATTCTGTAAGCTGAGTTAGCAAAATTAACCCAAGAAGAAAATAGTAACTACTGTTTGAAGCACAGTATTTAAAAAAATATATCTCTTTACACCAAGGCCGTTAGGCTCCTATAGTTCTATGGCTCAGATAGTTCTATGGCTCTATTCTTTATCCAGAATCATAAGTTTCCTGTTAGCCAAAATTTTATTAAAACAAAAACAATTCTCCAGGATTTGTAGTCTGAACATACAATGTCTTAGTATTATTGAAGAAACTCATTGCCATCAGTACTGATCACTGTATTCTTATTTACATGTAGAATTGGACTGATGTGGCATGGTGGTGCAGGTGAGGAGGGTTAGGTGGGAGGAGCACTTGAGCCTGTAAGTTATGAGACCAACATGGGCAACGTAGGAGACCTTATCCCCCGCAAAAGAGGAAAGGATGAAATAGACCTTCTGTTTAGTCTGTGAGACTAAATACTAAAACTGGTCAATATTGGCACAAAAAAAGGAATACAGAAGATCGGTTTCTTAATATTTAAAATATAGAAATCCTAAATAAACTCTGAAGAAAACAAGCCGAGAAATGCACTAAAAATATATCATGATTAAGGAATACAAGAATAATTTAACATTAATAAGTGTTAATTCATCATGTTGACTGGAGAAGAAAAACAGTATTGTTTCAGTGTATGATATAAAGACATATGATCTATTTTAATTGTTATGTTTCCTAAAAATCCTTAGAAAATTGGAACTTGAAGGAGACTTAAAATTTCTTAAAAAACATTATTATGTTACCATCAAAAGAAACAATATCTAGTACCCTGTTTTTTGTTTTTTCATAGCATTAATTTGGAGTTTTGGAACAGTATGATTGAAAAGAAAAAGAAATGAGTCATACACAAACAGGCAGAATTATAATTTGCAAGTGATCTGATTATTTACCAGAAAATTCAAGAGAATCAACCAAAAAGCAGTTGAAGTCATGAGTTCACTTTGATAGCATATAAATCAACAGCTTTCTTTAAAAAAAGCAGTAGATTTTAGTTATAATTTCTTCTAAATTTTAGCAGTAGATTTTAGTTACAATTTCTTCTAAATCCATTCACCGTTTTATCCTGATAAGAAATATGCGCCATTCAAAGCCAGCCTCAGTGACGGCAAGGCACTAAGTAACTCAGTGAGACCTTGTCTCTACATAAAACACAAAATAGGGCTGGGGATGTGGCTTAGTGGTGGAGTGCCCCTGAGTTCAATCTCTAGTACCAAAAAAGAAAGAAAGAAATACGCACCATTTCCATACGTACACATATGTATGTGTGTGAAGTATTACTGAAAGAAAGAAAAGAAGAGCTGAGTAAAATAATAGGAGAGTGCCACAGTCCTGTTTGAAAGGACTCGTTATTTTAACAATAACCCTTTATTTCCAAATTTATAAATTTAATATTTTTCTGATCAAAACTCAAGACGTTTTGGAAGTTGAGAAATTGATTTTAAACTTTATTTAGAAGGAATAAGAACTTGTTGGAAAACAGTACAAATAAGAGGGATTTATCCTATATAAATATACCAAAATATGTGTTTTAGTAATGTAGTATATAGCATCTCAAATAATTATGAAACTACAGAATTTAAATGGTACTGGCATATATCAGTAAAACAAAATTAAGAATTTGAAGTCAATGAACAAATAATGGATTATCAATAAATGTTATTCGGCTAATTGGTTATCCCATTTTGAATAAAAGGCAATCAAGTTATTTTTTTTACATTATGCCAGAAGTAAGTTTCAAATAATTTAAAGGTCTGAAAATAAAATGTAAAACTGAAAGTCTTGGAAGTGAACAGACTATCTTTAAGAATCTTAGTTTAGAGGTGTAGCTCAATGGTTTAGAGTATTTGCCTAGTATGTGTAAACCCTGGTTTCGATCCCCAGTATCACAAAAATAAATGAATGAATAAACAAAACAAAAATCTTAGTTTGGGGAAGGAACTAATCAAAAAAAAATGCAAAGAAACAGATGAAAAAGTGTGGCTGTATTAACATTATATGTTAACTGTATTACGTAATTGAAAGACAAGGACATTAAAATGTGTTTGTATGTTTGTATGCATACATAGATAAAATAGAGATGTTATGTTATGGATAGTAATCATTAGTTTTATATATATCATGTCTATTTTACAAAGTAATAAAAATGGATAATGTGCAAGGAAATGAATGGTCAATTTAAGAAAAAAGGTAAATAATGTAGAAATCTTTTCAAAATTCCTCATCACTTGCAATCTGGGAAGTGCAAAGTAAAACAAGATGTAGTTTGATTTGACTATCAAATTTGTATGAATTAAAAATTAAAAGATTTATATTATCTAGTGTTGACGAGTATGGAGAAAAGAACACTCAGTCATTGTTGGGCGCACAAATTGACAACAACCTTCTTAGAAGGCAGTTTCTTAGTGTCAAAATTTAAACTTCAGAGTTTCACTTTTAGGAATTTGGCTCACATGTGTTGAAGGACATATGTACAAGAATGTTCAATGCAGTATCATTTCTAGAAATTAAAATACAGGGCTTAAAGGTATATTCAGTGTTATTGGGTTCAGTTCTCAGCACCAAAACAACCAAAACTAAAAAATGAATATGTAAGTAATTTCTGTAGTTGGGAAATTGGTTGAATTAATTGCTGTACTCTGATAAATTAGAAATCTGTAACTGACTGTTAAAGTGAATGCAATATCTATTGCATCTGTTGCATTCAACGTCCTATTCTGAGATATATCCATGATATATTGTTAGATGAAAGAAGAAAATTGTATAAAGTTATGTTCTGTTTCTAGAATAATAATTATAGAAAGTGCATGTGTGTGCACGCATAGAAGAGTAGTCATGAAATTGTTAACAGTGGTTACTTTGGGGAAGTAGGATTAAGGTTTGAGGAATTAGAGGTCTCTGGCTTTTATTTGATACTCTAAATACTCTTTAAATTTTAGATGTTTTAGAATTAAGAAAATGTAAAGTTAATTATATAGATTCAACTCATTGAATCTTGGGGATTTTTTTGGATGTCACAATTTATCAGTTATGGTCCTGTTTTCTAAATTATATTGTAAAGTTTTCTGACTTTGTTTTCTCCCCATAAACATGAAATGGTGTTTAAATAAAGTTCTTTTGAAAAAATGATGATAGAAATAATGATAATAAAGCAAATTGAAGTGTCCAGCAAAAGAACTGTGTCAAAAACTTAGATAAACTAGGATATATAGGTATAGTGTCAGACTTTAGAATCAGGCATTTTTCTTTTTACAATTTACAAAGCAAATGGTACTGTTTTGTTCAGTTTTCATACAGTCTCGGGGTTTTAAAACTTTGAAATCAAGGACACGACGTCTACAGTCCACCTCTGAAAGATTAGCAGAAACACAGAATATAGCACCATCATTCGTGAAGGTAATTAGATGTTCCAGAAAGCAATAATTTTCAAATTATTTAATCAATGAGAATCTACAATATTTAATTTTTCGTGTTGGCTGATGAATTTTTTCTCCCTTCTTTCCACTGTTGATAAGGAATTAATATGTAATCATTATACCTGTTGCTTTCCTGGACACCAGACTTATTTTCACTTGCTAATTTGATTTCTCCTGCTGATTTTTTTCACCTCTACCAATCTAAACCTGCTTATATATGAATGAGTAGCATCCACCCAAGCTAACAACCTGGTGATCAATCTAGATTTATCTGTCTTTCCTCACCTTTCATATCTATTAATCACTAAAGTCCTATGGATCCAACCTCCTAAATATTTCTGAAACCCTTTTTTTCATCCCTAGATCTAAAGCCAGACATAGGCAATAACAATTTCTTGCCTAGCTTACTCTAATAAACACTTATTTAGTCTCCTTGTCTTCAGTCTTGCCTTTAGATTGCCACCCACTGATCTTTCTAAAATGACCTAATTGTATTAATCTTCTTTCTTATCCAACTCAGTCTGGTATTTGGGCACATCATTGGCCTCTACTGACCATTATTCTGTTTTCATCTTTTAGTATGCTACATACTTTGGTCCCTATCCTTTTCTCTTGACATTCAACTCTTGTCAAATTACTAATAGTTCTTGAGCACTATTCAGTGCCTCTATAAGATTATTCATGGTGTTTGTGTTTGTTCTCTATATGTGGTTTTGATCTCTTGTTCTCTTATTAGGCCTTTCCTGTCTTGCATAGATAACAGGTATTTTATTGCCATGCCTAGTTTTTCCAACATAATATGAAAATTATTTCAAAAACTTACATATCTTTTCCCAAGAGTTTGAAAACCATCAAATCTGTGACTTATTTTCAGAATTTATATAAGCCCTATTATATAGAAATTGCATAGTATTATTTAGTAAGTTTATGAAGTTTTCCTATAGCAGAGATAAAGCAGTGTGAACATCAGCCATTAAAACCCTAAGATAATGTGGTCTTTTAACTGTTTTCAGTATACTTCAGTGTTCTTATCAAGAGTGTTATCACTTTCTTTATAGTATTAAT
The DNA here is from genome assembly GCA_004024805.1 of Geosciurus inauris. NCBI lineage: Eukaryota > Metazoa > Chordata > Mammalia > Rodentia > Sciuridae > Geosciurus > Geosciurus inauris. The sequence continues at coordinate 120,734 of PVHX01000740.1, read as the reverse complement.
TAATTGATATAATTATATTAATTAATGAATCTAATGTTAGTGTCCTGGTTATTAATAAAGCAATTTGTTGTTGAATCTCAATCTGTTTCTTCACATTGACGATACAAATTAAATTAAATTCTAGACTTTACTGGAATTTTGTGTGGGTGGTTACAGTATTTCTGGGAGAGTATTACTACCTATGCAGGCAGTCAATAATGTTGTATTTTATGTATTTAGGGGTTTCTTTTGAGGGACAGAGGATCAGATGTTGAGAGTTTGGACAAACTCATGAAAACTAAAAACATACCTGAAGCTCATCAAGATGCATTTAAAACTGGTTTTGCAGAGGGTTTTCTGAAAGCTCAAGCATTAACACAAAAAACAAATGGTAAGTTGATTTTTGAAGAATAACTGAAAGGATTTTATAGTCCTAAATTTATAAGTACCACATGCTAACCAGTTGTACCACTGTAGCTCTGTAGACCTAAATTTAAATTATTATTAGTGACTTATATTTACATTGGTTATATTCTTCTGTATTAGTTGTAAATGGACACAATATCTTTATTTTTATGTGGTGCTGAGGATCGAACCCAGTGCTTCACACAAGCGAGGCAAGCACTCTACCACTGAGCCACAACCTCAGTCCCATATTCTTCTGTATTTATAACTTAAGCTATATAGAAATGGAAATACTATTGGCAGTTTTATTTTCTCAAGAGAAAAACTAAACTTAGGGAAAGAAGCATGTGTAGCTTCATGAAGTTTTTTGGGAACAGAGACTTAAAGGAAATCAATGGCAAGTGTGCAGAAAATGCTAGATTCCAAAGTTGCATGTAATCAAATATAAATGTTAATCATAATGTAAGGGTGCTGCGGTTGCACACGCAGATAATCTCAGCAGCTTGGGAGGCTGAGATAGGAAGATTGCAAGTTCAACACTAGCATCAGCAACTTATTGAGACCCTGTCTCAAATTAAAAAGTAAAAAGGGCTAGGGATATAGCTCAGTGGTAAATTGACCTTGGGTTAAATTCCCAGTACTGAAAAAACAAAACAAAATCTAACATTTTCATTTCTTTTTTTTGGTGGGGGGGACGACTAGGGATTGAAATCATGGATACTCGACCACTGAGCCACACCCCAGCCCTATTTTGTGTTTTATGTAGAGACAAGGTCTCACTGAGTTGCTTAGCACCTTACTGTTGCTGAGGCTGGCTTTGAACTCGCAATTCTCCTGTCTCAGCCTCCCAAAGTGCTGAGATTACAGGCATGCTCCACCGTGCCTGGCTTATTTTATTTTGAGAGGGTCTTAGTTGCCTAGTGTTTCACTAAGTTGCTGAGACTGGCCTTGAACTTGGCGATCCCCTGCCTCAACCTCTGGAGCTGCTGGGATTATAGGCATATACCACCACACCTTGCTAATATTTGCATTTTGCTGAGCTGTCATATCTTATTGTGATCATTTGATTGAAGACTTTTTCTTTCTCCTAGATTCCTTAAGGCGAACTCGTCTGATTCTCTTTGTTCTGTTGCTGTTTGGCATTTATGGACTTTTAAAGAACCCATTTTTATCTGGTAAAGGCTCTTTGATTTATCATATTTGCTATCATACTTTTATTTCTTTTAAATATTTCCTTTTCATGGTTACTTTAAGTATTAGAGAAAGTATTAAAGTTTATGGATTTACTAGGTAGGTCTATATTAGTCCATTTTCTGTTACTATCATTAAACACCTGAGACTGGGTACTTCATAAATAAAAAATGTATATTTAGCTCACATTCTAGAGGTTTAAGGGCTTCTACTAGCTTTGGTGAGGATCTGAGGACCTTCTGTTGGGTTGTATCACAGTGGAGAGAGTGTTTTAAAGAGAGATGACATGAAACAGGAAGCCAGGGCCCTGCAACCCAGTGGCACTTTACCACTGAGCTACATCTCTGGCCCTTTTTATTTTTTATTTTGGGACAAGGTTTGGCTATTTGGCTTTCTTTAAGTTGCGGAGACTGGCCTTGAACTTGCGATCCTTCTATCTCAGCCTCCGGAGTTGCTGGGATTACTGGTGTGTATTAGTGTGCCTGGCTTGTTCTTTTTATATTAATCTTCTTGTGAGAACTAAGGTCCCACAAGAATTACCTTGATCCCTTGTCATGGCAGCATCCCCAATTACCTCTAATTATGCTCTATGTCTAAAAGGCTCACCACTCCCAGTCTGAAGACCAGACTCTCAGTACATGAACACCTGGGGGAGAAACTCACATTATACTCAGATTATACCAAAGCCTTTCACTCTTTGTAGTGCTTAATTTATCAGATTTTTAGAAAATATTACCTGTCCAATGATATAATTTGAAAACTATGTAGAATTTTTATAATAGCAATAAAAAGAAAATAGTCTATTTTAAAGGTAAATTAATAAATTGAATTTTTTCTTAAAGTAACTACAAATGAGCCCAGTAGTTTTCAGTTTGTTGGTCTTGAATGAAGTAATGGTAGGTTTTTCAGATACCATGCATTTCCCCCCCATTCTCTACTCTATGATAAGGTATCTAATATCCTTAATAAACACTATACTAGGCTGCAACTATTAGTATGTCTTTTTAAATTTACTCTTCCCACTTGTGTGTTCTTGATGTGTTAAGCAGTTCTTCTTAACCCCATGTTTTTGCCTACTAACTTTTTACTTCTAAATTTCACACAGTCTTCTTATTCTTTTCCTTTTCCTTTTCCTTCTCTCTCTCTCTCTCTCTCTCTCTCTTTGGGCAGTGCTAGGGATTGAACCCAGGGTCTCATGCATGCTAGGCAGGTGCTCTACCACTAAGCTACACCCCCAGCCCCTTTACGCTATCTTCTTTTTGGGGGGGGGGGCTTTAAAATAATACATAAATTTATTTGTAAAATTAGTGATTTAAGGCACATGCATGTGGGAAATGAGTAAAAGGGAACAGTGTTAATAGGGTTCCAGAAGGACAGACAAAGCATATAATTGTGATCTTAGGTTTTCTAACATCCAGTGCCTTGCAACTATGTGTAACCCCACAATTACAGCACTATATGCCATTTAAAATACATAAATGGTGATACCAGAGAAGGGAGACAGAGTTCTCTGGTTGAGGTTCTGGGAGATTGTGAGAACTCATGATTCTTGGTTTAGCTACTTGTTGATACTTTGTGTTAGCATGACATCATTGTTGTTGATCTTTATGATAATTGATCCGGGAATCAGGTATATTTTAGGTGATTTTTTTCACTGGTTTGTATTTAACTTTCCTCAGTGGCTTTTGGATATCTTGATTTTCTGTGTTCCTGTCTGTAAATACTATAGAAGTATCAGTGAAATTACTCTGGGGCTTTAACAAAGTGTTTTTAATATATTTTTTGGACTCCTGTGGAAATTGGAAATAACTATTTACTCCTTTATAACTGCTTTAGTTTGGAAGTTTTACCAAAGAAGGAAAGATTTAAGAAAGCCTTATAATAGTTCTCTAGAGTTGTTGTCAAATATTTTACTCTTCCCCTTTATTTTTTTCAGTGCTGTGGATGGAACCCATGGCCTCATGCATCCCAGGCAAGCACTCTACCAATAAGCTATGTTCGCAGTCCTTTTTTAAAATTCGATTTTGAGATAGGGTCTAAGTTGTCCACATTGGCCTTGAAATTGGTGTGTTTCTGCCTCAGCCTCTCAAGTAGCTAGGATTACAGGCATGTGCCACTGAGCCCAGTCAGGCTTTTCCTCTTTTATACTCAAGGATGTCTTTAGTGAGGAATAACATTTGAAAGATGTATAGATGTTTTTTTAAAAATGATGTTTTTTTTTTAAATGAGTGTTTCAATTTCATGTTATATTTAAGACAGTGTATTTCAAAGTGTACATCTGTGACAAGTTGTATCAGACTAATTAAGGAAGCATGTTAAAAAATGCAAACTCCTGCTGGACTTGGTGGTGCATGCCTGTAATCTCATCTACTTGGGATGCTGAGAGGGACTAAGGTAGGATCTCAAGTTCAAGGCCAGCCTGGGCAACTTAATGAGACCCTGTCTCAAAATAAAAAAAGGGCTGGAAATATAGTTCAGTGGTAGAGCCTAAAATGTGTGAGGTCCCTCCCCCCCAAAAAAGGGTAAACTCCTGGGCAGTTACTGAAATTTGTAAACCATAAGACTGTGTCCTGGTTTAGGGACCTGCAATTTAACACATTTTTTTCAAGTGAGTTCTCATTCTCATTCTCATTGAAGTTTGATAACCATTGATATAAGATCAGAATTATTAGATATTATAAGAAGAAGCAGAAAATCATTCTTATTTTTAACTAGAAAATACAAACATGTTTCTTAAATGTGTATCATTTGCTCCTTGAACATGGGCTAGAAATCCAGAAGACCAAGTTTCCGCTCCTCACTTTGACTTAATGTGTATGAACTTTGGTCTCCCAAAATTTAATTTTTCTAGGTTTTGCTTTATCTGCATTTAAAACCTAAGGTAGGTGGAATATTATTAATCTGTCAAGTATGAACATGTGTTTTCTTCCCTTTAGTCCGTTTCCGGACAACCACAGGGCTTGATTCTGCAGTAGATCCTGTCCAGATGAAAAATGTCACCTTTGAACATGTTAAAGGAGTAAGTTTTCTTTGCCTTCTTTGTACATTACCTATTGATTCTATATAAGGTCAGCATTTGGTTCTAAATGTTGTTCTGGAGTAGGTAAAGTTATATCCAAAAATATTAGAAACTTTTTAATATTCTAGAGTAAATGATAGCAGAAAATGTTGTTTCATGGTAGGGATTAATATTGATTTGTGAAGGAGCACCATGGTGTGGTGGATGTATGTGGATTTTAAGTCAAAATAAAGAAGGTTTCAAATTCATTTTATATTTACTGGCCATGTGCCTTGAACAAAATTACTTTATATTACCAAAGATAAAACATGTACTCGGGCCAGGTACAGAGGCCCACACCTATAATCCCAGCATCTTAGGAGGCTGAGGTAGGAGGATCGTGAGTTCAAAGCCAGCCTCAGCAAAAGCAGAGTGCTAAACAACTCAGTGAGAACCCTGTCTCTAAATAAAATAGAAAATAGGGGTGGGGATGTGGCTCAGTGGTCAAGTGCCCCCGAGTTCAATCCCCAGTTCCCCTCCACCAAAGGGAAAAAAAAAAAAGTATATAGTTCAGTAAATGATACTTTACCTGTTTTTATTGATCTTTGCAGTTCTAGTGTCAAGACATATTAGTATATATTTCTTCAACAAACAGAATGGGTAAATGGTAGTTTATAGTAGATGAATTCATTTGTTTAACAAATACTAGTGTCTAATAACAGCCTTGTTTTAGGACCTGTGTTAGAACTGAAAAATCCCTACCCTCATGGAGGTTAAATTTTATTAAAAGCAGGAATTGGAGAATGATATAGTATATAAGAAGAACAGGATCCATCTGATAAAGGTTATAACTCATTATAAGATATACAACTCAAAAAAGGAGACAAAAGATTTGAATAGACATTTCTCAAAGATATCAAAAATGTCCAGTAAGCACAAGAGAAGTTCAACATCATTAGTTACTGGGGAGATATACTTCTCATATTCACTAGAATGGTATAGTCAAAAGGGTAGATTCTTTTTTTTTTAGTTGTAGACGGACACAATATCTTTATTTTATTTATTTTTTTATGTGGTGCTGAGGATCGAACCCAGTGCCCCACACATGCAAGGCAAGCGTTCTACCACTGGGCCTCAGTCCCAGCCCCAAAAGGGTAGATTCTTATGTACTCTACAAGAGGTGGAGGAACTGTAACCCTCATACAAATAAAATTGTGTAGTCACTTTGAAAAAAGTTTGCTAGTTTCTTTAAAAGTTAGCCATAACCTGGCATGATAGAATTTCTGTAATATCAAAGGAATCAACTTTGTGAAGTAATGTTGATGAGTGAAGTGAGAATTGATTGTTCATTTCGAACGGGGAGGTCATTGGTTTAACCTGATAAAGAACAATTTCCAATTCAGATTTCTCCTGGGCCTAGGACTTTGGGGGTTTTTGTTTGTTTAGTACTAGAGATTGAACCCAAGAGTGCTTTACCACTGAGCTACATCCTTAGTCCTTTTTATTTCTTATTTTGAGACAGAGTCTCTCCCTAGGTTGTTGAGCTGACCTTGAACTTGAGATTCTCCTGAGTTTCATGAGTCACTGGGGTTACAACCATGTATCAGTACATACACCTGGCTAGAGATTTGTTTTTTTCCATTAAAATTTTAGTAAAATCTTAATGATTTTTTTAGAATAACATTCAAAGACCATCTCAAACCTAACAAAACAAAACAAAAAACTTGGTAACTCTTGAATAATTATGATATTTTATGGGAAATTTTCTAGAAATAGAAAATAGTTATGACCTGAAAATTTTAGATTTGCTTATTTATTCATTCGTTCATTCATTCAGAGACAGGGTCTCACCGAGTTGCTTAAGGCCTTGCTAAGTTGCTAAATTTGAACTTGCAATACTCCTGCCTCAGCTTCCTGAGCTGCTGGGATTACAGGCATGTGTCACCACACCAGGCTTATTTATTGTTATATTTTAAATTGCTACTTTATAGATATAAAGTATAAAGGTAGAATGCACCATGGTATCTTCATTTATGTACACAGCATGATTTGGTCAGTCTCATTCTGAAGTTCCTCCCATTTCCCAGCCTTCCTCCCTCCTTGCTCTATCATTCCACTGATCTCCCTTCTAATTTCATGGGATTTCTCCCCTGCCCCCACTTTTTTTCCCTTATTATGCCCTGGCTTCTGTCTGTGAGAGAAAACATTTGACTCTTCACTTTGAGTCTGCTTATAAACACTTAGCATTGTTTTCCATTTCTATCCATATACCTGCAAATGCCATAATTTCATCCTGTTTTATGACTGAGTAAAACTATATTGTGTATATATACCACATTTTCTTAATCCATCTGTTGATGGGCATCTGGACTGATTTCGTAATTTGGCTATTGTGAGTTGTGCTGCTGTAAACCTTGATGTGGCTATATCAGTAGGGTATGCTTCTTTGGCCAAATACCAAGGAGTGGGATAGCTGGGTCCCTGGGTAGTTTTCTTCCTAGTCTTTTGAGAAATCTCCATACTTCTTCCCAGAGTGGTTATACTAATTTGCAATTTCAATAACAGTGTATGAATGTACCTTTTCCCCCTCCTCCTTGCCAGCATTCATTATTATTTGTATTCTTGATTATTGCCATTCTGAGAGTGAGATGAAATCTTACTGTAGTTTTGATTTGCATTTCCCTGATTGCCAAATAGATGTTGAATTTTTTTCATATATTTGTTGACCATTTATATTTCTTCTTTGCAGAATGTCTGTTTAGTTATTTTGCCCATTTATTGATTATTTGTTTTTTTGAGTTCTCTGAATGGTAGAACTTTTGACCCTGCCAGTGTACTTGACTTCTTTTTTCTCACTGAGAAAAATGTAAGAAGTTCAAATGGTTTTGGTTGACATAATACTCCTTCACATAATTAGAATTAGAGTAAGGAGAAAGCCATTTGTGTATGTGTTTGGGAGCACTTTTGCATACTTTTTTCAGAGATATAGAGAAGGCCAAGTTAATTCCATATCCAGATTAAATTTATGATTTTAAAGACATGGCCTTGATAATCTGAGCAAATCTAATCATTACTTAAAATTATTTGACAAACATGTAACTTTAGGTGGAGGAAGCTAAACAAGAATTACAGGAAGTTGTTGAATTCTTGAAAAATCCCCAAAAATTTACTGTACTTGGAGGTAAACTTCCAAAAGGTAAGATATTTTCCCTTTACCATTATTTGATGTCAAAGAATAGTATATTACTAATTTAGTTTTATCAGATTTTAACTGATAAAATTTAGTTCTTAATTGCTGTTTCTAAAAAAATGTGTGTTTATTACAATTCTATAGCCTTTTTTTGAAATTTAAGATTTTGGTATTGTTTGTAATCTAAAGTTGCAAAACAGTATAAAAGAATGTTTCCCCATACCCTTACTCCTTACTGTTTCTTAGCATTTTGCTCACTTTGACTCTTTACATACAAGTATTTTTTAACCATTTAAGAATAGCTTGTAGCCTTAGTGCTCTTTTACCTCTGAAACTCTGAGTATTTCCTAAGAAAGATATTCTTTTATATAACTTATATATAATTAGTAAAATCCGTAAATTTATCATGGATGCAAAACTATTATCAAATTCACAGTCCTGGGCTGGGTTGTGGCTCAGTGGTAGAGCCGCTCACATAGCATGTGTGAGGCACTGGGTTTGATTCTCAGCACTGCATGTAAATAAATAAAAATAAAGGTCCATCAACAACTTAAAAAAAAAAAAAATTCACAGTCCCTACCCAAATTTCAGCATTTTTTCCAGTAGTATCCTTTGTAGGGTCCCCACTTCACATCTTCCAATGTCAAGACCCAATGTAGGATCACGTATAGCATTTAGATTTTTTCTTTAATATGAAACAGTTCATCGGCATTTTTGGTGAGGGGAAGAACAAGGTCTTTCATGATCTTTGCAGTTGTGAAGGAAAAGTCACTAAGTTTTTTATAGAATGTTTATTTAACCATTAATATTGAATTTTGATTATTTATTTACTTATTTATTTTGTTGCTGGAATTTAGCCCAGAGCCTGATGCATACTAGGCAAGTGCTCTACCACTAAGCTCTGTCTTCAGCCGTTGAACTTTTAAATGGTTTCCAAATCTTTGCTTTTAAAAATAGTACTGTGACGATCATCCTAATACATTCTTTGCCATCATACTTATTTCCTTAGAATGCATTTCCAGAAATGGAATTTCTGAGTTAAAGAGAAGCACTCTATTTTTAAAGACTGGTTTTATACTAATAAACATCTCTACTAAGAAATCAGGATTATATGAGAATGTTTGCAAAAACCTTTGCTAACTGTACTTGGAGGTAAACTTAGGGTGTATTTAGGAAGTCAGTGCTATAACATCATAGAATGATTGCTTAAAACCATTGAAAAAATTACTCTCTTTTTCAAATCAAGGGCTATTTTATAATTTTATAGAAAAATCCTCAGTTACAGATAGGATGTACAGAGATTAATATAAGATTTAAATGAGTTAAGTGTCACTTAAACATGTCAATACTGGAATATTCCTCAGGCTGTTTTGAGCTTTCCTTAACAAACTTTTTTTAAATGTTAAAATGCAACATTAATATAGCTTTATTGCCTTTTTAAAATTTAATCTTTATAAAGTTCAGTGCTGATCAGGGAATCCTGTTTTTTCAATTTATTATGAAGAACTTATTTGTATTTTAAAAATTTTCAAATGTTAGGAAAAACTTGAAAGAGTAGTACAGTTAACATACATGTGCTATCTACCCAGACTCAACAGTTATTAATATTTTGTCATGTTTGTCTTCTGTGTGTGTATACATGCATGTGTATGCCTTTCTCCCTGAACTTTGGAATTAAAGATCTAGACGTCAGCTATCTTACCTTTAAATACTTTTGTATGTGTTACCTGAGAACAAGGACAACATTCTAATTTATCCTAATCAAAGAAAATTAATGCCATTGCTGTAATATCATGTATTCTCCAGCCTTTTTTTTTTTTTTTAATTTTTACCAAATGTTCCTAGAATTTTTTCTCTTAAACGTTTTTTATGGAAAAGCATCAATATTTATGCATATATATTTGGTTGATTTTTAATGTGAATTCAGTCTTACTCATTTAAGTACAATGGGTTTACATTCCTTTTCCTTTCGATTTTCTCCCTGTCTTGTTGATATATAAGTACTCTTTAAAGGATACAAGAAAATTAGTCATAGAGAAGATCCTGAAGTAAATCATTCACAGAGATAAATGTTTTGCTGTGTTTGAAAATAGTGGTCATTGGTGTGCCTTCAATCTCAAAATTATGTAAATTAATAATTGTTTTATTCATTCATATTAAGAGATTTAATTTTTTTTTAAATCATTCTTGTTTACTTTTTCTGTTAGGAATACTTTTAGTTGGACCACCAGGAACTGGAAAGACACTTCTTGCTCGTGCTGTGGCAGGAGAAGCTGATGTTCCTTTTTATTATGCTTCTGGATCAGAATTTGATGAGATGTTTGTCGGTGTTGGAGCCAGCCGTATCAGAAATCTTTTTAGTATGTTAATTTTCGGGAAAGAATGTTTCTTACCCTTTTTTTGCTAATTGCTTGTGATTGATAGTAGGCTGTAATAGGCATTGTGGGGTGCTGACTATACATAATGTATGAGATAAAACAGAAATGTACTTTTTCTAGTCTAAATCATAGTAAGAACTATCAATAATGTTATCTGAGGTTAGGGGCTATAGAAAAGCTTAGTTTATTTTCATTTTATTCATCAATCCTGTAGTATGTAATCAAGAGATATTACCCTTAAATTTGACTATGTACAGTTTGGATGAATGAATAGCTAATTGTTTTTATTTTATATTGTTCTCTTTGGCATAGTCTTCCCCCACCCTCAAAGCTACTGTTCTTGGTAAAAAGTGACTACTACTTGTGTATTTTCTCCCTCTTAATTTTTTTGACCTTTGACAATCCTTATAGATCTTAATATTTATAAGATTTTCTTTGAAAAATGTTGATTTCTTTGACCTTAATGGAATCATTTCTGTTTTCTTAGGAGAAGCAAAAGCAAATGCTCCTTGTGTTATATTTATTGATGAATTAGATTCCGTTGGTGGAAAGAGAATTGAATCTCCCATGCATCCATATTCAAGGCAGACTATAAATCAACTACTTGCTGAAATGGATGGGTAATGAGTTTTTACTTTGTGAAATTTGGTAATATATTTTTAAAATTATGATTTATCCTGTTTTTAAAATTGTGTTGGATAACAGATATACCTCTCAGCACTTGATATATGTGAACTTAGCCTTAAGCAAATTGTTCACATAAAGCATTTGATAACATTCCACAGTATAAAGAACATTGTATACATAGGCAACAAAGTAGTCCCTCATGAAAGTAATCAGGGCAGGTTTTTCTCTGTATATTCATACAGTTTTCATTACTAATTGGCAATTTTGATAATATCAACACCTTTTTAAAATTGATGACATGTACCTTTTTAAAAATTTATTGCATTTTGTTTATGATAGGAAAGCAGTGATTTGTGTTGAAACAAACAGTCTATTTAAAGAAGTAAAAAAGTGGACTAAGGGTGTAGCTCAGTGGCCGAGTGGTTTCCTAGCATGTGTGAGGCCCTATTTTCAATCCCTACCACTACACATGCAAAAATAATTAAATAAAAAACAAACACTACACTGGTTTCTACACAATTTATGACTAATGTTTCTGTACATTTGAAGCTTAGATCAGTGTGCATGGTATAAAAATCAAGAAGTGATTGAAAGCTATGAAAGAGTATGTTAAATGCAATATGAGACATTTTGGAGACTAAATAGGAAGTCTAGGAGCAAATAATTTGTATTAGTAAACTTGAAAGTAATTGTTAAAAATTAGGCACCTGAGCTTTTCATACCAGGTCATATTTTCCTAAGCAGAACAGATATTATGAAATTATGTGATCATATTTGATTGGTGTTTTATTATTAGTCTCTTTTTTGGCTATTACTAAGATAACGATAAACAGCTTTGTGCAATTGCTGTTGTTTCACTGCACTTCAGTTTTCAATGAAAGGTACTTTTTTTTCCCCTAGTTTTAAACCCAATGAAGGAGTAATCATTATAGGAGCCACAAACTTTCCAGAGGCATTAGATAAGTAAGTATTAAAAGAAATTTTTGTGATGTACTGTTACATGTTACAACATAATGCTAAAATCAAAAGCTCGTCATAGAAGATCACATTGTATGATTCCATGTATTTGAAATGTTCAGAACAAGCAAACTGACAGAGACAGATGAGACTAGTGGTTGCTAGAGCGTTGGGAGAATGGGATTTACTGCCAATGGGTGTGGGATTTCTTTTTGTGGGCATGAGAATATTCTAAAATTAGATTGAAGTGATGTTTGTAATAACATTGAATGTGTATATTAAAAACAACTAAATTATCCATTTATAAAGCTTTCGAAAGATTTCTTTTTTCTTACATATCACAAAAATTTTAGGTGGAAAGCATTTTTAAAATAAAATTTACTGTAACTTTAAAATTACTATTAAAATTTTTAAGTTTTATTGCAGAAACTATTCATATTTTCATTTGATCAGAAGTTTGTCTTTGCCTAATACTCTAGTGTCACATTTTGTATAGTGGTTGAGATGGTCTGTGGTTCTCATAATAATCTGCTGTGGAATTACTTGTCTCTCTCTTGATTGACCAAGTTGTTGTTATTTCCAAAGGTGTATACTACCTTAGCTGCACATGTATTTCTAAATGAACCTTTGTTCTCCCTATGTTCTGTTCTCCTTTGTTCTTGAGAGTCTGACTGTGTTGCTGAGTCTGGCCTTGAACTTAGGATACTTTTGGCCCAGCCTCCCAAGTAACTGGGATTATAGGTGTGCACTGCCATGCCCAGCTATCTTCTGTTTATTGAGACTGTCACTTGAGTCAGGTGCTTAACATGCGTTAGCATAATCAGCTTATTAATTTAATTTTCCTTTTGCATTTTTCCTGTAGTGCCTTAATACGTCCTGGTCGCTTTGACATGCAGGTTACAGTACCAAGGCCAGATGTAAAAGGTCGAACAGAAATTTTGAAATGGTATCTCAATAAGATAAAGTTTGATAAATGTAAGTCTAATTCTGTATTGCAAACATTATCTCCATAAAATGGTAATAGATCTCACCCTGTTTGTGATCGTTACTTGATAGTGTCTTGAAAGACCAGTTTATTTATATTTTTTTTTGTGGAACTGGGGATTGAACTCAGGGGTACTCGACCACTGAGCCACATCCCCGGCCCTATTTTGTGTTTTATGTAGAGACAGGGTCTCACTGAGTTGCTTAGCACCTCACCGTTGCTGAGGCTGGCTTTGAACTCGCGATTCTCCTGTCTCAGCCTCCCTAAGTGCTGGGATTACAGGCTTGAGCCACCGCGAGACCAGTTCATTTTTTTATTCCCATTTATATGTCCTTTTAAAAAGTCATTCCTTAATTAGTATGTATGTATTCAGGGAATTTTGTGGTTTTTTTGTTTTTTTTTTTTTACATTTTTCCAAAGAAAGATTTCTTTGGGATATTCAGACAAATATTTATGAAGATATATGTATGGATGGATTTTTTAAAATATAAATTAAAAATGCAAAATAATAGTAACACTCTAGGAACAGTAACTTAATAATCAGCTCAGGGTACAAGGAGAGCAGCAGTATATGAAACAAGATACATAGAAATATTATGGATCCCCTTGATTGATAAGTGAATCTCAAGATAGCTGAAGTAATACATAAAACTAAATTTGTTTCCTATTAACAGGAGCTTTTGTGTCTGAGGTATTTCAAGGTGAAATTCGAGGAATAGAAATTTGTGAGTGTGCTTTTCTAGTTTGTGCTTAGAAACAAACAATATGGGTCATCCTTGAAGTTTCTAATTACCATCAGGCAAATGTACATTTTTTCCCCCATAAAGTTAGTTAAATTTAGAAATATTGTGATTTACCCAGTCGCATTTTTAATGACATATTTTTGCACTTTGCAGGGATTTCAGTAAATTTGAGTTTTAGGATAAATGTTTTGTTGTAGTTCAGAACAGTTGTGTTCTTTTTTCCCTCAAAATGTGAGTTCTTTGTGAATCGCTTTTATTTAGCTATTTTGGATTTTTAATATTGTGTTCTCTTTTTGCAAAGCTGTTGATCCAGAAATCATAGCTCGAGGTACTGTTGGGTTTTCTGGAGCAGAGTTGGAGAATCTTGTGAACCAAGCTGCATTAAAGGCAGCTGTTGATGGAAAAGATATGGTTACCATGAAGGAACTAGAGTTTTCCAAAGATAAAATTCTAATGGGTAGGTTTTTCTTTTTCTTTTTTTTCCCTGTCATATCATTACATTAAGGAATAATTTTTTTTTTTTTTTTGTAAATATTCAAAAAGCTAAAACTTCTGGCTGTATTGAATTTAATTTTACTCTAAAACTTTAATGTCTGAATATTAACACTTGTAATAAATAATTTCACAAATTCCTGCACAGTCAACAGTTGCCAAAAACACTCTTTAATATTTTCATTTTAATACACATTCTGTCAGTGGAATCAAACTCAGTTGTGTAGCTTAGCACATTCATTACTTTTGCCTTTCTCTTGGAAGTCCTTTTTTTCTGACTAAAAAAGAAAGGTTCAGGCAAGAAAGATAGGGCTGGAGGTATAGCTTAGTGGTATATTGCTTGCCTCACATGTTTGAGTCCCTGGGTTTGATCTCCAGCACTGCAAAAAAAGAAAAGAAAGAAAGGTTATAAGAATGTGAAAATATATACTTGAAAATAGTAACATAATTTGGCTTTTAAAGAACAACTATATTTCAGTAGCTTATATCATTGGACTGGTAGTTTTGGTAGGGTACCCAGGTATATCCTCTTGTCCAATATTGCTGATAAAAAGGATGGTTAGTTTTACTTATTCTATTTAATTTTGATTTTAAATCTTGGATTATCTTATAAACACATTAATATGACATTCCTGTTAATTTGAAAGTTTATTTTCTAGAAGTAGAATAATTAGGCTTTATTATTTCCTTTTTGATATAAGGACTAAGATGATAGTTTTTGGTGATTTTGGTTAGTATTTAATGTTATAATTTCTGTGTGTTACATGTTGAACCTACTCATTTTTTAAATTATGACTTTTTGAAATATTTGTTAATATTAAATTGTTACTCTAAGAATGACTTTGAGGAAAATGTTTTGTGTTTATTTTTTGTTTATTTTATATTAATACTAAACCAGGTATTTGATTTGCAGAAGAGAATGGATTTCATTGATTTAAATACACCTTTCTAGTGGGGTGTTTTATTTAAATTTTTATCTTAGGACCTGAACGAAGAAGTGTGGAAATTGATAACAAAAACAAAACCATCACAGCCTATCATGAATCTGGTCATGCTATTATTGCATATTACACAAAAGACGCAATGCCTATCAACAAAGCTACAATTATGCCACGAGGGCCAACACTTGGACATGTAAGTTTTGTTTGTTTGTTTGTTTTGATTTTTTACTTTTAAATAGAGCTACTTCCTAATTTTTTTAAATAGGATCCTTTACTTCCTGAAACATCTTGAAATCTGATAGGAACACTTGTGAAATTTTTCTATTAATAAAGAATATTTTATAATGTATTTTAGATGTATATTTACATTATGAAATTTTAATTGTGGAATAATAGTCTAGTTCTTAAATATCTAACTGTTCTGCTAGGGTTTTTTTTTTTGTTTTGGTTTTGGTACTGGAGATTGAATTCAGGGGCACTTGGACCACTGAGCCACATCCTCAGCCCTATTTTGTGTTTTATGTAGAGACAGGGTCTCACTGAGTTGCTTGAACTCGCGATTCTCCTGCCTCAGCCTCCCTAAGTGCTGGGATTACAGGCTTGCACTACCGCGCCCGGCTTCTGCTAGCTTTTAAGAGACAAATGAGGGCTGGGATTGTAGCTCAGCGGTAGAGCGCTTGCCTTGCATGTGTGGGGCCCTGGGTTCGATCATCAGCACCACATGCAAAGCAATAAAAAAATAAAGACATTGTGTCCATCTACAACTAAAAAAATATTTAAAAAAAAAAAAGAGAGACCAATGATGTGTCACAGTGACTGGTTCCACAGTTTTTTCTAAGGTTTCTCTCTCATTTGGTACAAGTTTCATTCTCACATCTTTCCAATGTATCACATTTCAGACATTTTTATGCAGCTGGGATAAAATAGTCTATTTGCAGCATTATCTACGTACTTGTTGCTTATAAAATACACTTTTGATTTATAAAGAATTTTTTATTTTCTCACTTGCTGATTTTGTCATTGGTCACCTGATGACAATCTTTTTAAGTATCTGTCAGCTTTCAGAATCGTTGTAATAAATACTTTCTGTGGTGATAATTAAATGATAGTTCTGGTTTTTTAATGTAACTATTTTAGAAGTGAATTTGAAATATTTGTTTCCTTTTTCAACTGTCTAGGTGTCACTGTTGCCTGAAAATGACAGATGGAATGAAACTAGAGCCCAGCTGCTTGCACAGATGGATGTTAGTATGGGAGGAAGAGTGGCAGAAGAACTTATATTTGGAACTGATCATATTACAACAGGTTGATTTTTAGATAATGATTTACTTCAAATTGTGTTTGTTGCTTGAAAGATTTTTCCAAAATTTGAACTGTATGTTTGTTTATTTTAGGTGCTTCCAGTGATTTTGATAATGCAACAAAAATAGCTAAGCGGATGGTTACCAAATTTGGAATGAGTGAAAAGGTAAATAATTTTAATCCTTTTCATGAATCAGATGATGTACCAAGTGTCTTTTTGAGAGATCTGATTATTAACTTGATAACATTTACACTTCCCTGCATCTTTTCAAATGCATTTAAAACTGCTTATTCTAAACATTGTTCTTCATAATATTCTGAGTAGCAAAAATGTAGCATTGCCCTAGATGCTCAGGATTAGCTGTTTATTTAGTAGCTATTTCATGAGTTAACCAGGTGTTAAGATACATTCTTCAGCCTTTTCATTTGGCTTCAAGAACCTACTTTTTAAACTTCCTTACTTTTCCATTTCCATATATTTCACTTTCCCACATTATCATTGTGGCTCCTGGAAGAACTATTATCTGTGAATTGTGGATTAATTACTGCATTTGGAATAGCTATCAGGATTTTCTAAGGAAGCACTTAGAACCAGACTTAAAATGATTTAAAATTTTCTCTCTTGCTCACATTTACTACTTTGAATTTAGTCTATAGTATTAGAGGAACAAGAGCATTTTCAGGCTGCATTTCTTCTTGCCTCATGATGTTTATGTCTTTATATGTAGGCTTGTACTTTGTTAAATTTCGTGGCTTTTGTTCAATTAATTTCTTTCCTTTGGTTTTAGCTTGGAGTTATGACTTACAGCGATACAGGAAAACTGAGTCCTGAAACCCAATCTGCCATTGAGCAAGAAATAAGAATTCTCCTAAGGGTAATAATATTATTTGTATTTTCTTATTTATAATTTTTAGACATAATATGCCTAAATAGGTACTTTAAAAATGATGACAGTGGCTAGGTATGTTACTTAATGGTTAAGTACTTGCCTAGCATGTGCAAGGCTCTAGGTTTGATCCCGAGCACCACAGATAAAACCAAACCAAAGTGATAACAGCTAAACACACTGTTTACTCTATAAAATAAAAATAAGTGTACATTGCAATGATGATTTTCTTATGTTATCAAGAAATCTCTTTTCCAGGACTGGCTATTTATTTTATTTTGACCATGGGTTGTGTAGCATTCAGTTCTACTGTAGCTGAAAAACCATAGAGGTGATATAATGAAGGATACTGTTTACTGAATCTCTATGTCTCTTGTTTTCCTATTTTTGTATATATTTTAAAAATATTACTAGTTATTTGCTTTGTTCCCAGTAATTTGCATTTGCTGAGAATATAAAATAAAGGAAACAGTCCTTTTTGGCTGCTATATCTTATAGAGATTATCATATAGGAATGTGTGAAAATAAATTCAGTACTGGGGTAGTCTAGGCATGCTATCATGGATTCCTGGATGAGAGTGGTGAAAATAGAAACAGAAACATGGGCAGGTTCAAGAGATACTGCTGTAGTAGAATCATTACATCCTTTTGATATTTTCCATATGAAAGATAAGAGAGTATTTAAAGCTATTTTCTAGATTTCTTGAATCATGCAACTGTGTAATTGTGCCAGTCACTGAAGAAACTTAGTACTAGACTAAGGCCGGGTGGTGGGTAGATTATAAATTCATTTTTATACATGTTGCATTTGAGCCATCTTGGTGAAGATTTCATTGGAAATAGATATGTGGCGTGGGTCTGGAGGTTACTCAAAAGGATGGTTATGTGTTCTACTTGGGTTTTGAAGTTACCCATTCTTTAAGGCCGGTCTTGGAATGGAGAAAAAGAATGAGCTGCAGGCCAAAGTCTTTAGTGAATCAGAGTGTAGTTGGGTATTTTTTGGATGCCAGTCAACAATACTGGATAGGTCAGTAGTCAGATGGTTTTGGTCTTCAAAAGAATAACACTTCGTCTAAGAGGAAAGGTTAATATTTTAAATCTGAAAGTGGTGATGGAAACAAAGAAGTGTTTAGCATAGGAGCAAATAAATAATACTGGAGGGGCTGGGGTTATGGCACAGTGGTAGCATGCTCGCCTAGCACACGTGAGGCACTGGGTTCGATCCTCAGCACCACATAAAAATAAAATAAAGATATTCTGTCCACCTACAACTAAAAAATAAATATTAAATAAATAAATAAATAATACTGGAGAGGGCTTAGGGAAAGCATTCTTAGAGAGAGCCAGGTTTCGATTAATTCAAGGATGTAGGAGGAATGCTTTAGAGTAGTTTATATCAAAGAGAATCAACAGAGAATAAACATTTGGGAAAAGCAGAGACTTTTTCCATGTACTATTAATTTACTATTTTTCTTTTTGGCAGGGGGGTGATGGTGGTAATGGGGACTCAACCCAGGGGCACTATACCACTGAGCCACGTCCTCAAGTTCTTTTTATTTTTTATTTTGAGATGTGGTTTCACTAAGTTGCCCAGATTGGCTTCAAACTGGATGTCCTGTTGCCTCAGCCTCTAGAGTCCCTGGTATTACAGGTGTGCACCACTGCACCTGGCTCTCGTACTCTTAGGCATAAATTATCTGTACTCTAAAACCAAGCTTTTAAAAATGTTTTTGTTTTGCAAGTATAAATCAATAGATTTCTTAAGCAACATAAACTTTTTTTTTCTCATTGCCTATGGTTTTGATTTCCCTGTATTTTCTGCTTCTTACATGTTCGTTTTCTATTTCAGGAATCGTATGAACGAGCAAAACATATCTTGAAAACTCATGCAAAAGAACATAAGAATCTAGCAGAAGCTTTATTGACCTATGAGACTTTGGATGCCAAAGAGATTCAAATTGTTCTTGAGGGGAAGAAGTTAGAAGTGAGATGATAACTCCCTTTTGGATGCACTGCTGGATTTACTGAAAAAACATAAGTAGCATTGCAGTAGTCTCCTTTTGCAATGCTTCCCCTTCCCATTCTTGATTTCATATAATTCAAGGGTGTGAAACAATTTGTCAGTCTTTTGTCACATCTAATTTTCGTTATTCTCATGATGACATCTATTCCAAATTAGCAACCCATAGCACATACATTTTAAAAAATAAAGAACCATCAGGATTGAAAACGATTTGTTTGAGAAATATCAATCTGTTGTTATTTTGACAATAATAATAATAATGGTTTTATGGTTGAGTACTCTTTAATAGATGTGAATAAAAACTGTGCCTTTAGCTCTTGGTAAGTATTTTAATTTATAAGGTAAAACCTTATAAATTAAACTACTGGAGATTTATCATTATCTCTTGATAGTTACATTTCTCTTTGGTAAATAATACTGTTTGGTTGTTGGGAAATCATATTTTTATTTACATCAGTGAAAATATGGTTAAGATGCATTTGATTATGTTTCAGACTGACCCGTATATAAAATGGTTTCTAAAAAGATCTTCAGAGTAGAGAATAATAAACATAAAGATACACTCACAATTTAAATGATTTTAAGCTTTACTTTATTTTATTTATTTTTGGTACCAGGGATTAAATTCAGGGGTACTCCACCACAGAGCCACATCCCCAGCCCTGTTTTGTGTTTTATTTAGAGACAGGGTCTCACTGCATTGCTTAACACCTCACCATTGCTGAGGCTGGCTTTGAACTTGTGATTCTCCTGTCTCAGCCTCCCAAAGTGCTGGGATTACAGGCATGCGTCACTGCGCCTGGCTGATTTTAACCTTTTAAAAATGCAGCATGCATTTTCATGTTCTTTTTTACCATTACTGTAACCAATGGCATTTATTTCAAAACAGTATTTTGTTAAATAAGTAACAGACTGCTTTCTGAATAACTGCATAATTATATACTTAATTCAAAAGCAAAATTAAAACAAAAACCCAAGTTTCCTTCAAAGTGAGCTTTTGATTTACCCTGTGTTAGAAATGGGAGATCGTATTTACTTTTCATTCAGATTTTATGAATATGAAGATATTAGAGTTTACAAATAATTTTTATTTAGTAGAGAATATTTTAGAGTACATTGTATTGGTTTCACAACCAAAGTATATTCCTGAAGTGACTTTATTAAAATTACTTATAGTTTTCTAATAACTTAAGCTGTATATGGTCTTTATTGAAGAATATGTATATCATTAGAGCTTGTAATATGATATTATTGACCTTTTTGGGGGTAATCTTAAATTTTGATGTAATTTCAAATTGAGAATTATTGCCAGAATAATATAAGGAACTCTTATATACCCTTGATTCAGATTCACCAATTGTTTTAATTTTCTGCATTTTTTCACATATATAAAGCACCGATGAAAGTTTTGCCTATCTTATCTAAACTGACTAAAGTTTTAAAAATTTATTGAGTTCACTTACTTGCTATAAAATTCATTCACTTTCAGTGTACAAAGATTTCTTTTCATGTAATAATCACCACATTTAGAACTTCACTAAACTTTATCACTCCTCTTTCCCCAAAATGCTGTCATGCCAGTTGTAGATGACTTTTTAAGTAATTGTTGAACAGTTTTCTTTTTCTTTTTGATACTTGGGATTGAACCCAGGGGGGTTTAGCCACTGAGCCACATCTCCAGTCCTTTTTATTTTTTGAGACAGGGACTCACTAGGTTGCTTAGGGCCTTGTTAAATTGCTGAAGCTGGCCTTGAACTGGTGATCATCCTGCCTCAGCCTCATGAGTCACGAGGATTACAGGTGTGAGTCCCCATGCCTGTTCACCAGCTGGTGAACCATTTTCACAGTGACTCCAATTTTATTATTTAGTCAGTAGTGTATGAGAGTTACAGTTCTTCCACATCTTTTTTTTCTTCTTCTTTTATGATCCTGGGGTTTGAAACCAGTGGCCCCTCTACCACTGAGGCTGGCCTGGAGCTTGTGATTCTACAGCCTCAGCCTCCCAACTCACTCTAATTATAGGCATGCTTCAACATGTCTTTGTTCCCCCACACCTTTTACAGTGCTGCTGCCTTTTTTTTTTTTTTAAATCTTTTTTGTAGTTGTTGATGGGCCTTTTATTGTTTTCATTTATTTATATGTAGTGCTGAGAGTCGAGCCCAGTGCCTCACGCATACTAGGCAAGCGCTTTACTATTGATCCACAACTCTAACCCTTACAGTGTTTCTTAATAGTCTACTGTTTGGGGTGTGACCATTCTAGTGGATAGGATGTGGTATCTCACACTACTCAGATCCAGATTGATAAACATCCAAGTGCCAATCTCAAATTAGTCATTGTAGATGTAATTTGCATCTTTCTAGTGACTAATGATGTTTAGCATATTCTCTTGTGCTTGTTGGCCATGTTTATATCTTGGAGAAATGTTTATTCAAATTATTTGCCTCATTTTAGTTTTATATCTTAGGTAAGTTATAAGAAATCATATATTCTGAATGCAAGTCTTTTATCAGATGGATCTTGCCTTTTTTTTCCAGTTTGATAGTGTCTACCATTTTGGTGTGATGTTCAGTTCATTCATGTTTAATGTTGATGTGATTGAATTTATATCTGCCTTTTGCTATTTGTTTTTTGTTTTTCTCATATCTAAAGATACTCTGTTCTGCTTTTCTAAGTTTTTCAATAGCATTTTATATTCTGGTGATTTCTCCTGCTATATACTAAGATACTATATTTTTTGAATAGCTGAAGTAGGGATGACAGTATATTATCCTAGTCTACTTCAAACTAAGGCACTTAACTTTTTTTTTTTTTTTTTGAACATGGATTGAAATCAGGGGCACTCAACCATGGAGCCACAGCCCTATTTTGTATTTTATTTAGAGATAGGGTCTCACTGAGTTGCTTAGTGCCTCACTTGCTGAGGCTGGCTTTGAACTCGCAATCCTCCTGCCTCAGCCTCCCAAGCCACTGGGATTACAGGCATGCGCCACTGCACCTGCCTAACGCACTTAATTCTGATGAAATGTAGGAACCTTGTTCTAATGCATATCCCCTTTTCCTCTTCTTTTCTCTGTGCTTTTGTTGTCAAGTATGTTGCATGTTCCGAGCTCACTGGTACAGAGGTATAACTACTGTTAAACAGTCTTTTTTTTTTTTTTTTTTTTGGTACTGGGTATTGAACTCATGGGTATTTGACCACTGAGCCACATCTCCAGCCCTATTTTGTGTTTTTAAAAAAATCTTTTTTTGTTTTTAAAGCCAGGGTCTCACTGAGTTGCTTAGCGCCTTGCTTTTGCTGAGACTGGCTTTGAACTTGTGATTCACATGTCTCAGCCTCCCAAAGTGCTGGGATTACAGGTGTGCGCCACTGAGCCTGGCTATTACACAGTCTTAAATCCTCAATTTTTATCTTGGAATGTCTGTTTTTGACTTTTTTAAAGGAAATTATGCTGGATATGTGTGCCTGATATTTTTTGTCTTTGAATCTCTCTGATTCTGTGTCATCTCAGCACATCCTGAATTGTATTATTTTTGGTGAAATGTCATTTGTTAATCATTTTTGGTCTTCTCCATGGTGGACTTATTTTATTTATTTATTTTTTGTAGTTGTAGATGGACAGGATGCCTTTATTTATTTGTTTTTATTTTTATGTGGTGCTAAGGATCACATGTGCTAAGCAAGTGCTCTGCCACTGAGCTACAGCCCCAGCCCCTGGTCAATAGATTTTTGTTTCTGCTTTCAAGATTTTTTTTCCCCTGGCCTTATCTTTTAATAGTTTGAATATCATTCATATTTTAGGTGTGGTTATCCTCCTATTCGTTTGTTGAGCTGCTTGGATCTGTAGATTGTTTGTCATCAGATTCGAGAGATTTTGGGCCATCATTTCTTCCAGTGTATTTACTGTCTTTCTTCTTTGATCCCCCAGGGTATGTGGGTAGCTTGAGAGTTTTCTGTTCTGTATACCTGTGGTGTGCCTGAAATATGTGTTGGTATACTTGATGTTGCCATGGTCTCCAAGTTCGTTTGTTTTTTTCCCCCTCCCTGTTTGAGGGAGTGTCTCTACTCAGGTGCTTTTCCCTTCAGTTTTGCATCTGTTTTGCATCAGTTTTTCCCTTCAGTTTTGTTTTTGGTGCGAAGGATTGAACCCAGGGGTGCTAACCACTGAGCAACATCCCAGCCCTTTTTATTTTTTATTTTGAGGCTGAGTGTCACTAAGTTGCTCAGCCTTGCTAAGTTGCTGGGGCTGGCTTTGAGCTTGCAATCCTTCTGCCTCAGCTTCCTGAGTTCCTGGGATTACAGGTGTTTGCCACCATTCCTAGCTCATTTTATACTTATTTTTAAGCCTGGTTTCTTAGAGTTAGCTGCTGTGTTTGCATAGTTTAGCAGTTAGCCAGCCAGTGATTGATCAAGGGTTGTGCTTAAACTTTTCCATTTAGTCAGACCTTTGCTTTGTGCTGATAGACCATCATATTTGGACTGACAATTAGATTCAAGTTGGCCCTGGGTGTTTTTGTTTTTGTTTTTGTTTTTTTGCTGGGCTTTTTTGTTTCTGCTTTGTGCATATGCAAAGGCTTTGCCCACCAACAGTATGTGGGTAGCTTGAGAGTTTTCTGCATACCTGTGGTAAACCTGGAATATATGAAATGCTTACCAACCTCCCGTGGCTATCTTGCCTCCCATAAATCTCAATTAAATACCTAGCTACTCCATCTTCATTTGCCACAAACAGGACTACATCAGTGAACTGGTCATCACTGAGCTCAAATCATGTGAGTTTTTTCTATAAGGGGCACTAGGCCTTATTTACAGGTTCTGCCTTCTCCCTGGATGAACCATTGCATTTAAAGAACTGGCATGGGACGGGAGCAACCCTGGGCAGTCAAGAACATCACAGGTTCATATGTTCTTATCTAACCCTCAGTGGTTTTCATAAACATGTCATATTTTGTAGTAGGTCTCCTTTTGATTGTTCCAGAGTGCTGAAATGGTTATTTTTGATGATTTAGTCAAAAGGTTTATATGAAAGTTGATATTTTTAAAGAGGGAAAGGATTTGTCAACTTCCTCATTTTGTCATGGTGAAAATGAATCTCCCATGATGTACTTTGAAATCACACTCCAACTAAAGCAATTTAATAAGAATGGGCTTAGAAAAGAAGTAAGTTTCTCAAAGCTATCATTCAAAGCCATCAAAATGGTATAATTGAATTATTATAAAAGGGACAGCAAGATGGTAGAATAGGATTCTTCCAAAAGTCATCCCCTAGCAAAAACATGCATTTCAACAATCAGAGGTGGGGGTACAGTTCAGTGCTGAAGTGCTTACTGAGATGTTTGAAGTCCTGAGTTAGAACTCATGTACTACGAAAACAAAACAAGACAAAATATACAAATAGCCACACATAAAAATTCCTTGAGTCAAGTTAACCACATAAACAACCTTGTTATAATCAGAAGTAAAGATGTATTAAATCTTTACCTGGGTCACTGTTGCCCCAAATCCAAGCAGCACAACATAGAGATATCATCTGCCTGTGCCAGCGAGGTAAGCAAGCATGGAACTTTGCCTTGGAACCCAATATTGGGTTTGGCACAATAAAACTCACTTTCAGACCTTTGCCCCATAACTGCCCATAGCTGTTAACTGCAGGCTGGCACACATGGATTTGTGTCGTTGGTGCTATCCTCATGTCAGATGGGTACCTGCAGCTAGTGAGATGCTGTAGAGTTACATCCTATATCACTATTGACAAACTATAGTGATTGTCAGGTCAGAAATACTAATGGCAACAGGCATACCTCAGCAACTAAGTGCTTGGATTCTGGCCTAGTGCAGCAACTACTATGGCAGATACTAGTGTTGTAGCAGCTGTTGTGGTTGTGGGCTTAGGGACCATAACAGAAGACCTGCCTGGGATTTCTGGAGATTCTGTTGAATGACATTCCCGGATAAAGCCAAATGTCAAAGCCTGAAATAAATGCATCTGCTGAGTATTTTGTACAGTGCTCTTACGCCACAAGGATCAAGAGCAGTCAGTGCCAGGTGCAATGACACATCTGTAATGCTGGTGGCTCGGAAGCAGGAGGATTGTAAATTTGAGGCTAGCCTCAGCAATTTAAGTGTTGGTGGTGGGGGGTTTCTAGGGAAAGCTCAGTAGTAAAGCACTCTTGGTTTCAATTCTCAGTACCATAAAAATGGGGGAATGTGGTAGCACCAAAGTGCCAGTGACTGACCCTAAAGAAATGGAGATGTATTAACTGTCAAAGAATTCAGTTTGCCTGTTTTAAAGGAAAATCCAAAACCTTAAAATCTAACAATTCAGAAATTTGGCAGAGGAAATAGAAAATTAAGTAATTTTTAAAAAATCCTTAAGCTGAAGCCGGGCACGGTGGCTCACATTTGTAATCCCAGCACTTTGGGAAGCTGAGACAGGAGAAACGCGAGTTCAAAGCCAGCCTCAGCAACGGCGAGGCGCTAAGCAACTCAGTGAGACCCTGTCTCTACATAAAACACAAAATAGGGCTGGGGATGTGGCTCAGTGGTCGAGTACCCCTGAGTTCAATCCCTGGTACCAAAAAAAAAAAAAAATCCTTAAGCTGAAAAATATGAGTTGAAACTAAAAATGCAATAGTATCATCAGAATTGTTAAAAGAATCTGAACTTGAAGACAGGTTATTTGAAAATACATAGAAAAGACTAAAGGAATGAAAGAAACAGGATTTATGAGACATTGCAAGAGGAAATGTAGAAATCATTTCTTTTAAATGGGTTAAAGAAAGATAAAGGGGCTGAAAGCCAAAGAGATAATAGCTGAAAAGTTTTTGAATCTAAAAAGATAAAAATAACCAGGTACAAGAATGTCAGAAGTTTGGGAAATTCCAAACACTACCCCATGACATTATCAAAACTGTCAAAGGTCAAAGACGAAAGGATCCTGAAAGAGAAAAGCAAATCACATTTAGAAAATTTCAGTATGCCTAGCAACATATTTTATCAGATTCCTTACATACCAAGAGAGATTGTGATAATATATTCGAAGTGCTGGAGGACAAAACTTAAAATATCCAGCAAAGATGTCCTTCAGAAATTACTAAGATATTAAAGACTTTCTTAGACAAAAATCTAAGGAAAGTCATAACCATCATACTTAAAAAGAAATGCTAGAGTGTTCTTCAAGCTGAGAGGATATTTATGAATAAAGCAAAAGTATCTGAAAGCATAAAACTAAGGACATAACAAATTTTGAATAATAATGTCATAATGGTAAGTAAATCAGTAATATCTGTAGTATGAAGGCTAAAAGATAAAAAGTAAAAAATAGCTTTGGTAATAGGGATCTGTAATATAAATGATATAAATTGTTATATCAAATACTTAAAATGGGAGGGGAGGGATTTGGTGTGTGTGTGTGTGTGTAATGTCAGCTTAATGTTATAGCCATATGTTTTTTGTGTGTGATGGTACTGGGGATTGAACCCAGGGGCATTCTACCACTGGGTACATCCTCAGCCCTTTGTATTTTTTTACTTTGAGAGTATTTCATTTGACCTCAAATTTGCAACCCTCCTGCCTCAGCCTCCAGAGTCTCTGGGATTATAGGTGTGCACCACTGCTCCTGGGTTTGTGACGTTTTTTATGATATGCACTATAGTAATTATAAGAGAGGAAGAAGGGATCCAAAACAAAATGGTAGCAGTCATATTAATATATAATGCAACCATTAATAGATTACAATTATAGGAGACTATATTAAAGATAGACTACAATTATAGGAGAATTTAGTACTTTATTTTATGTAGTGGACAAATCAGATAAAATGAGCAAACAAGATTTAAACAAATCTAGACTACATAGCATTAATAGTGCAGAATATTCCATCTAAAAGCTGCAACATATGTACACGTTCTTGCCAACATCACATCTAGGATAGATCATGTTAGGCTGCAAAAGTCTACAGATGTAAGAAAGTTGAAATCACATGAAATATCGTTTCTGCCCTCAATGGTATAAAACTAGAAATCAATACAGGAGATACTCTGAAAATCTTTCAAATACATAGAAATTAAATAGCTCCCAAATGACCAATGGATTAATGAAGAACTTAAAGGGAAAGTTAAAAACATTTCTTGAGATAGGCTGGAGATACAACTCAGGGTAGAATGCTTGCCTAGCATGCAGAAGTCCTTGAGTTTGGTCCCCAGTATCCTTAAAGTTTTTTTAATTAAAAAATAAAAAATTCTTGAGAAATAGAAATGTGCCAAAATCTATGGGATATAGCACAGCAATCCTAAGAAGGAAATAACCATAAGTGGGTACACTAAATAGAAATACCTTAAATAAACACCTAGTGTTGCACTGCAAGCAGCCAGGAAGGGGGGGAGGACAAACTCAACCCAAACTTATTAAAAGAAATAATAGAGAAAATGAGAGAACCAATACAAAAGATAAACAAAATGAAAAGTTGCTTTTCTGAAAAATAAATTTGAAAATATTTACACTAAGAAGAAAAGATGACTCAAATCTGAGATGAAAAAGGAGACATTATACAACTGATAACACAAACACAAGATATTATGAAATATGTCAATAGATTGGATAACTTTGAAGAAATGAATAAATTCCTGGACACATGTAGCCTAGTAAGATTGAATTATGATGACATATAAAATCTGAACAAACCAATAATGACTGACCTACTGAATTCTATCAAATCTATTAAAAAACAAACAAAAAAACAGTAATTCTCCAAAATTGAAGAGGAGACACTACTTTCAAACTTATTTTGCAAGACCAGTGTTATCCTAATACTAAAAACAGAAGGACACTCACTGCCAAAAAGGAAAACTGCAGGCTGAAATCTTACTTTCACAACTTCTATTCAACACAGCACTGGGAGTCCTAGGCAGAACAATTAATCAAGAGAATTAAATTAAAAGGCATCTAGCCGGGTGTGGTGGCACATGCTTGTAATCCCAGTGGCTCGGGAGGCTGAGGCAGGAGGATTGTGAGTTCAAAGCCAGCCTCAGCAAAAATGAGGCACTAACCAACTCGGTGAGACCCTGTCTCTAAATAAAATACTAAATAAGGCTATGGATGTGTCTCAGTCGTCAAGTGCCCCTGAGTTCAATCCCCAGTACCAAAAAAATAAAAAACATCTAAATTGGAATAGAAGAAGTTATATTGTTCCTAGACTCCTACTATATCCTGTGTAATTAAAACCAGTTGTATGAACACGGGCAATATGTTTATCTGAAAGCCTCCCATCATGTGTGTATCATTAGTAAATACTGGAATGGATTCTCCAGTCCACATACGTGCACTAAAGGTGGATCTGGGAAATAAGTCCAGTAAGTTTCCCCATGAACCCTACATACCTGACCAAGTATGTGAGGATCGTTAAAGTCAATGTTGTTGAACTGAAATGGATAGCATAATGGAAGGAAGCTCAGCTCCTACCCATTGTATGCCTTTAACAATTAGCTAAGCAACAAAACCATGAAATGGGGTTAAAGATTTTGGAGGAAAGTGAGCAAGGTGGAGCCAGTCAATAACTCCTGAAGACTGCCATATGGCCCATGTAGGGGTATGAGAAGTAGGAAATAATAACACATTTATAGTTTCCTGTAAATTAATTCTAGTAAGTTGTGCAGTTTTGAGGGCAGTTTCAATCTAATGCAGCCCTTGCTTCTGGAGTGTGCTGTCGAGGAGCGGCCAGAAAGGTATCTCCACATAAGATGTCAAACAAAGGGCTCGGATCATTGTAAGCTAAGCCATAACCAGTTAATATCTTCCAGTAACTTTTGAAAATCGTTGAGAGTATATAAAACATGTAAGTTGTGTGGACAAATTATGTGTCCTTCAATTAAACTGCCCAAATATTGAAAAGGGGAGGCTTTTTGTACTTCTGTAAGGCACTAACAGACAACAGTTATAACGTTTATAAGGAAAAGACACAATGAGATTAACAAGAGTAAAAGCACATTTGAGTTTTATAAATAGCTATGAACAAAAAAACCCATTATTTTTAAAATTCCAAATCTTTATCTTAAACTTTAGATTGAAGAACACTAGCTTGGTAAAATATTCTTTTAAATTCTTATGCTTTAAAGACTTATATACTTGGAAGGTATAAATACTTTTAGAATAGAAGCCAGTAACAGCACCACAATTACACTGATGATTTTATATTAACCAAGTTTAGCTTTTAAGGAAAAATTTAGACTCTGGAATGTAGTGTAATACCCTAAAGTAATAGTTGTTGCTTAACCAGATTTTATAAAACCTAATTTCTTTCTTTATTTTTTCTTTTTTGGTACTGGGGATTGAACTCAGAGGTACTCAACCACTGAGCCACATCCTCAGCCCTATTTTGTGTTTTATTTAAAGACAAGGTTTCACTGAGTTGCTTAGCTCCTCGCTGTTGCTGAGGCTGGCTTTGAAATTGCTACTCTGTCTCAGCCTCCCAAAGTGCTGGGATTACAGGCGTGTACCACCACACCTGGCTTAAACCCTCATTTCTTTAAGAGTAGTTTCTCTAAATAATAAAACTTAACAGACACAGGAAATTATCTTCGTAGATAAGAGCAGATTAATGTTTTAAGAAATCCTTATTAATTTAATACATAGAGGATTTTTTGTTTATATCAATATATTAATATTTGACTTATGTCTGGGAAAAGGGTCAGTTCCCCTTTCCTCTCTCAGTCATTTTTAGGAAGCTTTATTAACCATGGATCCCTGTCTTTTGAATTGTCAACAACTGCCCTAGGAGTTTGACTACCCCGACCCCCAAAAAATGTAACAAATGTCTGTGAAAAGAGCATTTTTTAAAATTTGTTTTTGTAAGCTTGCTTTATACCAGAGGCCTTCAGCCTCACAGACTGGGAATTTTCTTTTTAAAAGAGGAAAAAGGCTTAAATAACTTTAACTGATTGTGTTAATTATATATAACCAATTTAGTTACACACAAACTTTTTGAAATTTACCCTCTATAAACCTTTTGTAACTTAGACATTTTATAACTTTTTACTTTATCACACACTTTCTCATCCAGCAACATTTCCTTTTTCTTTCTACTTCCAATATGAAAATATATTTTTATACCTAGAATGTTTAAAACAGACAAATTTGTACATACAATTTTTTTTTTTTTATTTTTATTTTTTTTTAGTTTAGATAGTGAAAATACAGGACAGGTGGAGGAGTGGGAGCCACTGCAGCTGGTTCAGATTCCTCTCCCTCATTGCTGGCTTCACTCCCAGAGAGCATTGGCGTTGAGGAGGCCCAAAGCTTGAGTCAGAAAAGTGAAGGCTTTTGGGGTCCAGATAAAATAACAGTATTTTATCATTCTTTGTGGATTTTTCCCTTTGCTTGTAGAATAATACATGAAAGTAGAATTTTGACCCTTAATCATCTTGTTTTTAGTGAAGACCCAGAAACAAAACAATCTCAAACCTTTTTTATATACCAATTTATGAAAACACATTTAATGTTCAAATATATTACCTTATGGAGTATTTCGAATATTACTATATGGAATACGGAGTACTTGATTTTATATTTAATAGTTGATGTTTTAGTACTTTAACTTTGTAAATTAATCAGATGTCCCCTTTAATACACACATTTATGAAAATTAATCTCATGTTAAATCTAACTTATTCTTTTTTTTTTTTTTTTTTTGGTAGCAGGGATTGAACTCAGAGTTACTTGACCACTGAGCTACATCCCCAGCCCTATTTTGTGTTTTATGTAGAGACAGGGTCTCACTGAGCTGATTAGCACCTCACCATTGCTGAGGCTGGCTTTGAATTTGTGATTCTCCTGTCTCAGCCTCCCAAAGTGCTGGGATTACAGGTGTGTGTCACTGCACCCAGCTTAATTTATTCATTTTTAACTTAAAAAAAACCAGGATATCAAGCAAGTATATTAACAGTATTAGTCTTCTCTTTTGTATTGAAGAAAGATGTTTGAAGCAATGGATATTACATCTTAGACATTTTAGAAGCCAACGCTTTGACAACCTGGAAAAATTTGTGAGTTAGTAATTCTAAAAACATCTTTACTTTTATTGGTTTATCTAATTTAAGTTGAACTTTTTTAAAATTACATAAACTCTAAAAGATGTTTGCAACTATTTCTTATTTAAGTTTTAATTTATGAATATTTATTATCTATATGCCGATTTTGATACCATGTACATGACATATGGACACAAGCACATATGTAGACACAACAATACAATACACAGGTGTGCACATATGCATAAAACAGACAAGAAACAAAGATTTTGTAAATTTTTATAAGTGGAGCTTCACACATAGGACACAATGTTAAAAATGTTTCTTAAAGCCTTTATTAGATTTAACCTATTAGAAATTAAAATAGAGCCCAGCAGACTTTTACATTATGACTCAAACATAGGACAGACCTATATAGTTGGAAATGTCTGGTGTAAAATCTAACAGCCATGACAGACACTGAAATCAAAAGGTTATCAGATTTATCTCCAACATCACTATGTCTATGTCCTTTTTAGGATTTAGTAAAAGACTTTTTAATGTATTTGAGAGCTAACTCTTAAGAAACTTGGCCTCTGAACAAAGAGTGTAAAAACCTCTATAATTAGATAAAATAAGACTGATCTGGAAAAATACATTAATTTATGCATATAAGATCAAATGGGAATTCAACATAAAATCATGAACTTGCAAATATAGGATTTTAAAAAACAGGTTCTAAAAAAATTACACACCCACAACACTTTAGGAAAAGAGCATGTAAGAACATCTTTATCAGGTCAAAGTGTGCTTTTAGCTTAGATTAGAGTCCGTTCAGATATTTAGAGAATATGGGAGCCTGTGAAGTCCTCAGAAAAAGGCTTTTAAGAAAAAAGAAAGTTTGCACATTTGGAATCTTTCCATTTTTTCTCCCAGTGTTGTAGCATTAGGGGGAAACTTGTTAAGAAAACAGTGTAGTAGAACTGAAAAGATAGCTAGCCAAGCCACAAGCAGCTTGGATTTAAAAGTGTCACTTTTTTCCTTTTATCTCAACTGATTCTGTGTCAGTCTTACAAATTTTGTAGGCTCTGTAGGCCTTTGCAATTTACACTTTATTTTTTTTTTAATATTTATTTTTTAGTTATAGGTGGACAGAATATCTTTATTTTTTTATTTTTATGTGGTGCTGAGGATCGAACCCAGTGCCTCCCGCGTGCTAGGCGAGCACGCTACCACTGCGCCATAACCCCAGCCCGCAATTTACACTTTAAATGCAAGCCTAGGAGAGAGAGAGAGATCTAGCAGAAACTAAGAAGTAAGGAATGCTGCTTTTTTTGAGTTTGAGAGAAAAGACCTCTCGCATAGAACATTTTAACTAATTTTTCTTTTGTAAAATTATTCTCTTAAAGCATAGTGCTAGTTTATGTTTTTTCTGGAGAGACTTTTTTTTTTTTTTTTCTTTTTTATTCCACAAGCCTTAAGCATTACTTTAAGCAGGGCACCAACTGCCCATGTCTCTACATTTACCATTCCCTGTTTAGGGAACCAGAGGCAAATTTCAATAACAAATTTTTAAAAATTGTGACAACTGTGCCTTCCTTGATTTAAGCATAGACAAGCATAAGCATAGCAAGATAGAGAGCCCTTTGATTGGATACAAGCGGTCCCATGTTTTACACCATGCTATAAACTCACTCCTCACCTTCCTTTGACTTCCCTGGCCTCAGGAGTATCCCCACATCTGACCAATGAAGAAGTTCCCCTGTGTCTGGTCCCTGTTTGGGCACCAACTGCTGTGAGCAGTTCGTGTATGTTTTTGTCTAGTATACTGTATTTCTATGGGTTTGTCTCTGTGTCTTCTATTATGTACCACTGGTCTTCATGTCTGTTTTGATGCCAATATCATGCCATTTTTGTTACTATAGCTCTGTAGTATATATTTTAAGATCTGGTATTGTGATATCTCCTGCTCCATTTTCTCGCTAAGGATTGTTTTAGCTATTTTGGGCCTCTTATTTTTCCAAATAAATTTTATGACTGCTTTTTCTATTTATATGAAGAACATCATTGGAGTTTTAATAGGAATTACATTAAATTTGTATAGTGATTTAGGTAGTATGGCCATTTTGACAATATTAATTCTGCCTATTCAAAAACATGGGACATCTTTCTATCTTCTAATGTCTTCTATAATTTCTTTCTTTAGGGTTCTGTAGTTTTCATTGTAGAGGTCTTTCACCTCTTTTGTTAGAATGATTCCCAGTATTTTATTTTTTTGAGGTTATTGTGAATGGGATAGT
Organism: Geosciurus inauris; assembly: GCA_004024805.1. Taxonomy (NCBI): domain Eukaryota; kingdom Metazoa; phylum Chordata; class Mammalia; order Rodentia; family Sciuridae; genus Geosciurus; species Geosciurus inauris. The sequence goes on along the minus strand of PVHX01000740.1, from coordinate 87,333 downwards.
TTTCTTGATTTCTCTTTTGGTTGATTCATCATTTGTTTATAGGAATACAATGATTTATGAGTGGTAATTTTATGTCTTTCTACATTGCTGAATTCTTTTATGAATTCTAGAAATTTTCTGGTGGAGGTTGTGGGTATTCTAAATTTAGAATTATGTCATCAGCAAATAGGGATGGTTTGAGCTCTTTTCCTATTTGTATCCCTTTAATTTCTTTCTTTTGTCCCATTGTCCTGGCTGGGGTTTCAAAAACTATTTTGAACAGGAGTGGTGAAAGAGGGCATCCCCGTCTTATTCCAGTTTTTAGAGGGAATGTTTTCAGCTTTTCTTCATTTATAAAGATGTTGGCCTTGAGTAGCTTTTACAATGTTGAGGTATGTTCCTACTATCCTTAGTTTTTCTAGAGTTTTGAACATTAAAGGGTGTTGTATTTTGTCAAATGCCTTCTCCACATCAATTGATAAAATCATATGATTCTTATCTAAGTCTATTGATGTGATGGATTACATTTATTTATTTCCTTATGTTGAAACAACCTTGCATCCTTAGAATGAACCCCACTTGTTCAGGGTGCACTATCTTTTAAATATGGTTTTGTACGCAATTTGCCAGTATTTTATTAGTATGTTCACCAGGGATATTGGCCTGAAGTTTTCTTTTCTTGATGTTTCTTTGTCTGGTTTTTATATCAGGGTGACACTAGCTTCATAGAATGAGTTTGGAAGTGTTTCTTCCTTTTCTTTAAGCGTGTGGGTTGAAAAATCAGCTGAGATCCAGAGTGCATTCCCTCTAAATGTGACCTGTCATTTTTCTCTGGCAGCCTTTAACATTCTATCCTTAAATTCTATGTTGAGTGTTTTCATAATGATGTGCCTTGATGTGGGTTTATTGTAATTTTGTATATTTGGAGTCTTGTATACCTCCTGCATTTGATTTTTATTTAATTCTTAAGGTTTGGGAAAATTTCAGATATTATTTTATTGAAAAGAGTTTGCATTCATTTCATTTGTATCTCCAAGCCTTCATCTATCCTGATAAATCTTAAATTTGGTCTTTTCATGTTATCTTATGTTCTTAGAAGTTCTGTTCATAGTTTCTTAACATTGTTTCTCCATGGTTAATTTTATTTTCTTTCTTTTTTGCAGGGGGCAGGGTACTAGGAATTGAACTCAACCACTGGGCCACATCCCCAGGCCTATTTTGTATTTATTTAGAGACAGGGCCTCACTGAGTTGCTAAGCACCTCACCATTGCTGAGGCTGGCTTTGAACTCACAATCCACCTGCCTCAGCCTCCTGAGCCACTGGGATTACAGGCATGCACCACTATGCCTGGCTCTATTTTATTTTTAATATAATGTATTTTGTTGTCATTGCCTAAAACTTTATCTTCCAAGTGGTCTAGCCTTCTGATGATTCTTTTTTTTTTTTTTTGTACCAGGATTGAACTCAGGGTTACTTGACCACTGAGCCACATCCTCAGCCCTATTTTGTGTTTTATGTAGACAAGGTCTCACTGAGTTGCTTAGCACCTCACCATTGCTGAGGATGGCTTTGAATTCACAACTCTCTTGTCTTAGCCTCCCAAAGTGCTGGGATTACAGATGTGCACCACCATGCTTGACTTCTTCTGATGATTCTTTACAATGAATTTTTAGTTTGATTTATTAATTCCTTCATTTCAAGGATTTCTTCTTTTTTTTTCCGGAATCTCTATTAAAGTGATTTTTTGCTTCCTATATTTTCTCCCGTACATCATCCTTTACCTTGCAGATCAATTTAACTATGAACTTTCTAAAATCCTTCTCTTACATTTCTTCCCTTGTGGTATCAATGGATTCTGTTACTGAAATATTTTTGTTTGGGGTGATTTGTTCCCTTGATTTTTCATTTTGTTTGCATGTCTGCATACAAACAAATCCATCTAACAGTTGGCTTTGAGGCAGTGGAGTTTCTACCCTGTGGATTTATAATGTCCCTGAAAGTTTCCAGTACCTCACAGTTCAGGGCAAGACAGATAATAACAACAACCACAGCAAATTTTTTACAGCATTAAACCAAATAGCTCTTGTTATGAAATCTACAATGTTGATTTTCACAAGAATAAGAAATAATATGATCAGTTATTGCCCAATGTAAAAACAGTAAACTTACAAAATGGTTTATCATTTCAACAGAGATAGAACAGAAGTGGTGTAGGATGTGATAATTATGAGGGAGGAGGAGAGAAAATAGAAGTTAAAAATTAAAGGATGAGTGAAAGATCAATAGAGATCAGCTGTTATCAGAAGAAAAGAGACAAGGGAAACCAATAAGTGTGAGAAAAAATGTATAAAATAAAAATAAAAGATTACAAGAAAAAATTGATATATACTAATCAAACATCTTAGTCCTTAAAATATTAATCCATGAAAAATAACTGCCTTCAAAAAATGCCAAAAATGAGAAAAATAAACATGAATATGTATAAATATACAGTTAAAGATGGAGTTTTTAAAGAGGAAAGAAGAAGAGATGGGTGATAGAAAAGTGTAGATTCAAGAGGTAAATAGGGCAAATGCAAAGGTTTATGGGAAGGAGAAGAAAAATAGAAGTAAAAGAATTAAGGAAGGGCTGCAGATATAGTGCAGTCTGTAGAGTGCTTGCCTTGCATGTACAAGGCCCTGGGTTCAAATCTCAGAACCACACACACAAAAAAAAATTAAAGAAAGAGTGACAGAAAACAATAGAGTTTGGGTGTTAGCAAGAGAAAAGAGAGAAATAGAACCAAGGGAGGCTGAGCACCATTGCACACACCTGTAATCCCACCGGCTTGGGAGGTTGACACAGGAGGATCATGAGTTCAAAGCCGGCCTCAGCAACTTAGTGAGGCCCTAAGTAACTCAGTGAGACCCTGTCTCTAATAAAATACAAAAAAGTCACACTAATGTGGCTCATTGGTTAAGTGCCCCTGGGTTTAATCCTTGGTATCAACAAAAGAAAGAAACAATGGGAAACAGAAATGTGAAAGAGATGATAGGAAATAAATCCAAAATATACTAATCAAAAACCCTGCCAGGCATGGTGGTGCAAGCCTGTAATCCCAGCACTTAGGGAGGCTGAGACAGGAGAATAGCGAGTTCAAAGCCAGCCTCAGCAATGGCAAGGTGCTAAGCAACTCATTGAGACCCTGTCTGTACATAAAACACAAAATAGTCCTAGGGATATGGCTCAGTGGTCGAGTGCCCCTGAGTTCAATCTCCGGTACCCAAAAACAAAACAAAACAACAAACCCTAACCTTCCAAAAACAGAGCACTGAAAAATAGCTACTTTCAAGAAATGCTAAAAATGAAAAAGCAGAAACAAATATGAATGTATATAAATGTATAAACATCCACTACGTATCAATCAGTGTACAATCAAAAACAAAACAAACAAAACAGAAGAGAACAAAAACAAAAAGAATAGTCCATGAGAGTATATGCACTCTATCTGTGTCAGATTGCCTTTCCATTTCTCAGCTTCCATTCTCAGGATGGTGTAAGGAGCTGTGGAAAATGCTTTGGACCTGGCTTCCTGGGTATAGTTGCCACTGGGTTCTGAGATGAGTTTCTGCAATGAACACTGCCAGGGATGGGAATTGGTCTGGTGTTTTATTGTGTGCAGAGTTTTGGGGCATTAATGGATCAACCCAATTCTAGCACTGTACCCTACTACTTTCTCCAGGGCATCAATTGTGGAAAGGGGGAATTGGTCCTTCACTAGTTCTGCTATTTGGGGATACACCCATTTTTTGGCCTCTCAAGAACTGTTTCTCTGCACTGAACTCAGTCACTCCCACATGTTCACTTTCTTTTTTTGGTACTGGAGATTGAACTCAGGGGCACTCGACCACTGAGCCACATCCCCAGCCCTATTTTTGTGTTTTATGTAGAGACAGGGTCTCATTGAGTTGTTTAGCACCTTGCTGTTGCTAAGGCTGGCTTTGAACTTGTGTTTCTCCTGTCTCAGCCTCCCTAAGTGCTGGGATTATAGGCTTGCACCACTGCACCCAGCCTGTTCACTTTCTTCCTGCTGGGTTCAAGGGAGTGGGGCAAGGCAGGCTCTCTCTCCTCTCTGATTTCTATTGTCCCCAGGCAAAATGGTCTCTGTGACAGAAATTCTCCATTCCAGAGATTCTCCTGATTTTGATGCAGAGGGTGGGGAGGCAAAAGAATAGCCAGTGTAAGTATTGAATGATTGGGTTGGATCAGGAAGTTAGGGGCTTGTTCAAAAGGAAAGGAAATAAAATGTTAATACCTTCAGGACACTTTCCCTCCTCCAACCTGTTGCCAAGGTTACCTGCCTCTGAAGGATTCTTTCTCACTGCAAGGAGTTGGTTGACTCCCTTCCTGCAGGTACACTTGAGCAGCTTCATTTTTGCCCTTGGATCACTCCACCTTTTGGGTCTAGTAGACAGGATGAGAGTAGATGGGCATGAGAACAAAGAAAATCAGATATATAAAGAGGGCAGGACATCCCCACTCCCTTGGGCTCCAGCTTGGACCCCCTCCTCTATAGAGGAAACTGTTCCTCTATCTCTGTTCTGTCCTTTAAATAAAACTTTTTGCTCTTGTCTTGGCATGTCTTAGGTGTTCAACCTTCAACACTAGGGGAATGGGATTCAAACATGATTCTCAACACTGGTATCAATTTGCTAGGCTCAGTTTAGATCTCATGGTTTCACCAGATTCATGTTTTGGTTTCAGCCCTGCAGTCATGGATCTAAGCTCCTGGTCTGAGTTTGTGCCGCTGTCTCACAGAGCTATTAAAATGTCTCCAGCTTGGGCTCCCCAAGCATAGCAGTCAGACTATGACTTTCATGTACCAGTGTAATGAGCTGAATTGCCTCTAGTTCAGCCAGGGTGGGCTGTCTCTCTGATCCTGGGATTCCCCACTCCAAGAATTTCCTGTACTTTTAGGTCTTTTCCAATCTTATGTATTAATTTTGCCCATTCTCACCAGGAGCCCCGCTCCAATTCTGTTCCTTAGCCTGTCTCATGTACCCCAAATTTACCAGTCTTCAATTTACCTGTCCAATATTATCAAAATATGAATTTTTTTCACTCACCTTACAGAGAAGTAGTTTTCTCGCTGTTTGAGTACCAGTTACAAAGCTGTGAGAAAAGCCACTTCTCACTAATCCAACATCTTGTCTCTCCTCTTCCTGTCTTGTCATCCTTTGCATCTGGAAGTTTTGTTTTTAAAAATTTCAAAAATAAAATTGTCACAACAACCTGAAGGAGGAAAAAAGAACATTGAATATGACATCAATTCCTCCAGCACTGTACCCACTCTGAATTGTGCTGGATTAGTTCCTTTTACAAAGACAACTGTTCAGAAATAAGTTGCCCCTAGATCTGTTATTAATATTATTATTGTTTTAATCCTAAAAATCAGTTTTATTCTTTTGATCATCAAGTGAGTATAAATTATAATATATCATATCAGCCTAGGGAAGTAGTAATTTTTCCTTTAAATTTATAGCTATTTCAAATAAATTACCTCAGCATAACTTACCAAAAGACATTAATGTTAGGTCGGTTCAAGGCGGCTGGGCAGCCGTAGGAAACAAAGCAGCAAGCAGCCCACATGCGCAAAGGAGCAGCCAACCAGATGCTGACACGTAAGCAGTAATGGTGCCTACTACCAATCAGCAGACTTTTCCTGATTCATCCCAGAAGGACTCTGACCTCAGCAGGATCCTCTGACCAACCCCAGGGAACACAGGACTCCAGATACCTCCTCTTCCTACCTCAAGCCCTCCTTTTCCTGCCTTAAGCTTTCCCTTTCCTGACCCTGTACTGTGGAACACATGCACAATTCTCCCATCCCGCTCTGTTGGACTGGGGGGGAATTTGCCCGGAAGCATACTTTCCAATAAAGCCTTGTCCAGCAGTTTTATTTTGCCATCCTTTGGTCTCCTGGCTTTACATATGGTGCTGAAACTCAGGAGGGTTTTAGGACCTCCCCCATAGTGGTTGAGGTCTACCCTCTTCTCCATAATCAAACTAGTAAATTCTATGATGTTTGACCCAAGTGGAACAAGAGACTGCCTGTTTGTTTTTTCCTTTGAATCTTGGAGCTAATTTACAAAGATGAACACTTGAGCTCTCTAAATGCTTGTTTGTTAGCATATATAAATGGTCAATTTTACCTAGACAGCAAGATATGAAATTGGTTATGTATATAAGATTAGCTTTTTGAATAACTTTATTAGAATTCCTAAGTGTGAAGTATCTCTGTTATTTTAGAATGGCCTCATGTTTGCTGCAAGATATGAATAAAAAAGCACATCCATTCTTCTTCTTCAGTGAGGTATTAATGTCTTTTCTGAATATTTCTGTGGATGGACTGCATTAACTTATGCTGTTGATAATGGTTATAATCTGTAAGTGTTTACGTGAAATACAAGTTAATATTAAATGGAGAGTCAAAATCATTACAATGATTGCATTTATATCAGGTGAGATTTTGGATTAGTTCTGGTAGTTTTAGCCATGACACCAAAATTAGATAAAATTAGGGAAAAATTAGACAAGTTAGCCAGGCATGATGGCATAAGACTGTAATCCCAGTGACTCAGAGGGCTAAGGCAGGAGGATTGCAAGTTTGAGACCATAAGCAACTTAGTGAGACCCTGTCTCAAAGTAAAAAATAAAAAGAACTGGGGATGTGACTCAGAGGTTAAAAGTCCCTGGATTTAATCCCCAGTACAAAAAGAAAAAAATCGGACAAGTTAGAAGTAGCAATGTGTGTAAATATATCTCAAGACTTTGTCCTCTTTGGAAGAGCGGGGGTTTGACCCCACGGCCTCATGCATGCTAGGAAAGTTCTCAACCACTGAACAACACCCCAAGTCTTACATTATAGTGGTACCCCCTCCTCCACAAAATCTCTTAATTAAGCTTCTCCAGAAATCTGCATTATAATTGATCTTAGGACTATTAGCAAAACAGTCTCTACAAAAGAGTTCAATGTAGTTAAACTTCCTATTTCCTGTTGCTCTATTTCACTTGGCCACTGGCCTCAAAGAGATCAGCACTCCAGGTGCTGAATGTCCCTTTACTAATTTTTTCACAAACATGTATGGACTATCTAGTATAGTAGCAATATAATATTTTATAAAAGTGTGTTTGCAAATGCAAAGTGTGGTAGGAAAGAGATCCTTTAACAAGGCCTCTGGCCTTGGGCCTGAACTTCACAGAAATGTTTATTTCAAAGATAAGAGCAGATATTGCTAATTAGGCTCCATGGTAACAGCTGGAAGGGGGAGGAAAGAAAGGAGAGAAGCTCTTCCCTTCTCAGCTGCTGTCCTTGAATTGTTAAGTTGCCCAGAACAGTAAAAGAAGCAGCTGCTTTTATGTGAACTTCTGCAGACTGTAAACTTCTGAGCCCCTCCTCTTACATGCTGAGTATAAAGTTCTGAAACTGCCTGAACTCAGATTTCGGGGGAATTAATTGATTACAGTGAAAGCTCTACCCTCTGAACTGACTGCAGTCAAATGAACCTGCTTCCTGTTTCCTATCTGGTGTCCTGCCTTGTCTGTCCCTACAACATCAGGACTTTGATGACCTTATTCTTAGGGATCCTAGCGTTATCTGTTTCATTCCAAGTATGACTCCTGTGTACAGGATACCGAGAGTGTCACATATTTGATGGGACTTGAAAATTCATGTTTATTAGGAACTCATTACTTTTCCATGGGAGGTAGCTTCAACAACATCCATCTTGAATTTCCCAAGAAGCTAGTGGTTTCCTTTAGTCCAAGGAAAATAATTGTCTTTCACAAGTAGGATGGAGGGAAAAGAAGGACATAATAATCACTCTTTTAATTTTGTTGCTGCAGCATTGCTCTTAAAATTGGTCTTGCAGTCCAGTAATGATTAACCTTTACTACCAAGCTGCAGTAATTGGATCCAGATCCCTCACCATTCAAGGTAATACACCATAGACTTAAAGTCACACTTTTTAAAAATTCACATATGCATATACTTTTCTGCTCACTCATTGTTCCTAAAGCAGGATCTTTGTGCTTTGGCAGCTGAATCTTTGTGCTTTGTTTTAGCCACATATATAGTGAGCAGACTGACCCTGCCCACTTCCTGTCAACTTTTGTGGAGCCAACACCTTAGCAGAGATTTTGATGATGAGTTGTGCTTTGAGGCATCAGATGATTTGGGATTATTCTAAGTTATTAGATAGTTTCAAGCAGTGTTTCAGGAACAGATCACAAGGTACTTTCTTCTTTGTCCCCAGAACGTACCCAAAGGATCTTTATATCTATTCCCTTCATTTGTGGAACAGACCATATTGTTCTTCCCCAGGTGGGTGCCAACATTCCATTGGCCAATAAAGTGATTATTTTTCTTCATAATTAAAAATGAAGATCTCTCACTTTTACTTGCATGTTTCTCTCAAGTTTTTAGACTATTTTAAAATTTGCCTCATGAGGATGGCATTAAACAGAATTTTCTCAAGTCAAAGAAGACTTGAACATAAGAGAGCTAAACTTCATTATGGTTCACCACTATTTCTATATAAAGGAGGGTTTTTTGTTTCAAGACATTGGAGATAAATGTGGAGATTAAATATCATTCTAACAAAGAGCTCCTAGCACAGAGTTTAAATATATAGAGAAGATATAGTAGTAGTTCAAGCTATGTCTCAACATTTATTATTTTTCTGCCACTAGTGTGATTAGGCTCAATCATAAAGGACAATTATACATTTAATTTAATAGGATAATATATTTATAAATAAATTGAATTACAATGTGTACAGAGATCCTATAGATTGGGAGAAATTCTTCACCATCAGTACCTCAGATAATGCATTAATTTCCAGGACATACAAAGAACTCAAAAAACTTAACACCAGAAAAATAATCCAATTAATAATGGGCAAAGGAACTGAATAAACACTTCACAGAAGAAATATGAATGGTCAGAAAGTATATAAAAATGTTCAACATCTCCAGCAATTAGAGAAATGCAAATTAAAACTATACTGAGATTATATCTCACCCCACTCAGAATGGCAGTTATAAAGAATACAAGCAACAATAAATGTTGGTGAGGATGTGGGGAGAAAGGTACTCTCAAACATTGTTGGTGGAACTGCAAATTGGTGCAACCACTATGGAAAGCAGTATGGAGATTCCCTAGAAAACTAGGAATGAAATCACCATTTGACCCAGTTATCCCACTCCTCAGTTTATACCCAAAGGACTTAAAAACAGCATACTACAGTGACACAGCCACATAATGTTTACAGCAGCTCAACTCACAATAGCCAAGCTATGGAAACAACCTAGGTGTCCTTCCATGGATGAGTGGATAAAGAAACTGTAGTATATATATGCAATGGAATATCACTCAGATATTAAGAAGAATGAAATTATGGCATTTGCTAGTAAATGGATTGAAATAGAAAATATCATGCTAAGTAAAATAAGCCAATCCCAAAAAACCAAAGGCCAAATGTTCTCTCTGATTTGTGGATGCTAACCCAAAACAAGGGAGGTCGGAGGAAAGAATACTAGTAGTCCACTGGACTAGACAAAGGAAAATGAAGGGAAGGGGAAGAGGGAGGGGAATAGGAAAGACAGTAGAATTAATTGGACAAAACTTTCCTAGCCTTGTATTTGTATACACCACCAGAGTAACTCCACATCATGTACAACCACAAGAGTGGGAACATAAATAGAAAAAGTTGTACTTTATGTGTGTATATTCTGCCAAAATAAATTCTACTGTCAGATATAACTAAAAATAAAATTTTAAAATATTAAAAATAAATAAATTGAGTTATAAATCATTACATAACCAACTTGCTCTAAATTTCAAGACACAAAGAACAGCTAATGACTCAAGTTAGGACTTAATGTTTTCTGATCACTTCAACATTGGAATAATATAACCTGTATAAAAACACATTGATTCTTAATTGAGATTCCTATATAGTTCAGAATTAAAGAACAAATTATTCAATTGCTTTTCTATTTCTTTTCTTTTCTTTCTTTTTTTGGTACTGGAGATTGAACTCAGGGGCACTCGATGACTGAGCCACATCCCCAGCCCTATTTTTTGTGTTTTATGTAGAGACAGGGTCTCACTGAGTTGCTTAGCGCCTCGCCATTGCTGAGGCTGGCTTTGAACTCACAATTCTCCTGCCTCAGCCTCCCTAAGTGCTGGGATTACAGGCTTGTGCCACCAGGGCTTTTCTATTTGAGCATGTAATTATAAAATCTCATTGGCTCTTCAACTTGGTGAATTAAGACACTAAAATCCATATTATTGAAAGACTTGGAGCCTAAGATACATGACTTGTTGAACAACAATAAGCTGTTGTTTACAAAGTGGAAAACTTTTAAGTTCAGGGCACTTTCCATGAGGTCACCCTAATCTGCTTCATGTGCTGAGCTGTATGGTCCTTTTCTTCCTTTATTACTATCTTAAAAAATATTTGTAGACTTTACAAAATTAAAGTATGTGGGATAAAGTTCTGATAGCAAATCTGATTTTGTGTGATCCATTCTTAAGAATTTGATATAATTGCTAAAAGTTTTCTAGATCAGTATTAAAAGAGTAATTTCATTTATCACTTTTAAATACATGGCAGTAAGAAAATAGTTCTTGAAAATGAAGAAGAGAGATTTAAAAGTTCTCAAAATGACATCCCAAGTAAGACTTATGATCATGAATTAGTCTTGATGGCATCCTCTTGATTAAAAAGAAAGTATAAAACATTTTAATCACAAAAGAGTAAATTAAAAAATTGAAGAGTGAATTGCATTTATACTTTTCTTGATTTCTCAAAAAAATTTTAATTCAGAAATTTTAAAGAAATTAATGGTACAGATTTAAAACCTGGAAATGTTTTTTTCCTAAAGAAAATGTCCATTTGTTTATTCTGGTTTCTAAAATTTTACATTTTTCCAATAAGTAAGAAAAGATTTTTAAGTTAGTTTGTGGTGTGTTTCCTCTATAGTCCCATTATAGAAAATTTGACTTGATAAAAAGCAGGTTTTTCTATTTAATTTTCACAAGAAATGGATTACACTTAGTAAATGATATTATTAGATTTTTGATGGTGTGTCTAAGAAAATGATTTGCATCACAAAAGGATAAAATAATCTGTAATTTTTATTGATCATTTTCCTTCCTAAGCATGTAATAAAATTACTTGTGTTGTGTATTTCCTTTCTTTAAAATTCTATTTATTTATTTATTCTACTTAGGTATACATAATAGTAGTGTGCATTTTGATTCATTGTACACAGATGGAGCACAAATTTTCATTTCTCTGGTTGTATGTGATGTAGAATCACAACATACATGCAGTCATACATAAAGCTAGGGCTATGATGTCCATCATATTCCACCATCTTTACTGTCTCCCTGCCCCCTCCCCCCTCCCATCCCTGTGACCAAAGTTCCTCCATTCTTCTTGTGTCTTCCCCACATTGTGGATCAGTATCCACTTATCAGAGAGAACATTTGGCATTTGATTTTTTGGGATTGGCTTACTTCACTTAGCATGATATTCTCCAACTCCATCCATCTACCGGCAAATGCCATATTTTATTCTCTTTTATTGCTGAGTAATATTCCATTGTGTATATATATACCACAGTTTCTTTATCCATTCATCTATTGAAAGGCATCTAGGTTGGTTCCACAGTTTAGCTATTGTGAATTGAGCTGCTATAAACATTGAAGTGGCTGTATCACTGTAGTATGCTGTTTTTAAGTCTTTTGGTATAGACTGAGGAGTGGGATAGTTGGGTCAAATGATGGTTCCATTCCAAGTTTTCTAAGGAATCTCCATACTACTTTCCAGATTGGTTGTACCAATTTGCAGCCAACCAGCAATGTATGAGTGTGCCTTTTCCCCCACAACCTTGCCAACACTTATTGTTGTTTGTATTCTTGATAATTGCCATTCTGACTGGCATGAGATGAAATCTTAGAGTAGTTTTAATTTGCATTTCTCTAATTACTAGGATGTTGAACATTTTTTAATATGTCTGTTGATCGATTGTATATTTTCTTCTGTGAAGTTTTTGTTCAGCTCCTTGGCCCATTTATTGATTGGGTTTTTTTTTTTTTTTGGTGTTGAGTTTTTTGAGTTCTTTATATATCCTGGAGATTAGTGCTCTATCAGATGTGCGTGTGGCAAAGATTTGTTCCCAGAATGTTGGCTCTCTGTTCACTTCATTGATTGTTTCTTTTGCTGAGAAGAAGCTTTTTAGTTTGAATCCATCCCATTTATTGATTCTTGATTTTACTTCTTGTGCTATAGGAGTCTTGTTAAGGAAGTAAGATCCTAATCCATCATGATGAAGATTTGGGCCTATTTTTTCTTCTATTAGGCAGAGGGTCTCTGGTCTAATTCCCAGGTCCTTGATCCACTTTGAGTTGAGTTTTGTGCATGGCATTGGTCTTCATGTCTATTTTGGTGCCAGTACCATGCTGTTTTTGTTACTATTTTTGTAGTATAATTTAAGGTCTTGTATTGTGATGCCTCCTGCTTCACTCTTTTTGCTAAGGATTGCTTGGTTATTCTGGGTCTCTTACTCTTCCAAATGAATTTCATAATTGCCTTTTCTATTTCTATAAGGAATGACATTGGGGATTTTAATTGGAATTGCATTGAATCTATATAGCACTTTGGGTAGTATGGCCATTTTGACAATATTGATTCTGCCTATCCAGGAGCATGGGAGATTTTTCCATCTTCTAAGGTCTTCTTCAATTTCTTTCTTCAGTGTCTTGTAGTTTGCATTGTAAGGGTGGCTAAGGGTTTGTCAATTTTGTTTATTTTTTCAAAAGAGGTCTTTCACCTCTTTTGTTAAATTGATTCCCAAGTATTTTATTGTTTTTGAGGCTATTGTGAATGGGATAGTTTTCCTAATTTCTCTTTCAGAGAGTTTATCACTGATGTATAGCAATGCAATTGATTTATGGGTGTTGATTTTATATCCTGCTACTTTGCTGAAATCATTTATTAATTCTAGAAGTTTTCTGGTAGAATTTTGGAATCTAAGTATAGAATCATGTCATCTGCAAATAATGATAGTTTGAGTTCTTCTTTTCCTATTCATATCCCTTTAATTTCTTTCATCTGTCTAATTGTTCTGGCTAGTGTTTTAAGGACTATGTCGAATAGCAGTGGTGAAAGAGGGCATCCCTGTCTAGTTCCCGTTTTTAGAGGGAATGCTTCCAATTTTTGTTCATTTAGGATGATGTTGGCCTTGGGTTCAGCATATATAGCTTTACAATGTTGAGGTATGTTCCTAGTATCCCAAGTTTTTCTAGTGTTTTGAACATAAAAGGGTACTGTATTTTGTCCAATGCTTTCTCTGCATTGATTGATAAAATCTTATGACTCTTATCTTTAAGTCTATTGATGTGATGGATTATGTTTATTGATTTCTGTATGTTGAACCAACCTTGCATCCCTGGAATGCACCCCACTTGATCATGGTGCACTATTTTTTTGATATGTTTTTGTATGCGATTTGCCAGAATTTTATTGAGAATTTTTGCATCTATGTTCATCAGGGATATTGGTCTGAAATTTTCTTTGATGTGTCTCTATCTGGTTTTGGAATCAGGTTGATACTCACCTCATAGAACAAGTTTGGAAGGGTTCCCTCCTTTTCTATTTCATGAAATAGTTTGAAGAGTATTGGTATTAATTTTTCTTTGAAGGTCTCGTAGAACTTGGCTGAGAATCCATCTGGACCTGGGCTTTTCTTGGTTGGCAGGCTCTTGATGTCATCTTCTATTTCCTTACTTTAAATTGATCTGTTTAAGTTGTGTATGACCTCTTGGTTCAGTTTGTTGGTGTCTTCAGGGCTTTCTATTTTACTGGAGTATAAATTTTCAAAATAGTTTTTAATTATCCTCTCTATTTCAGCAATGTCTGTCATGATATTTCCTTTGTCATCATGAATTTTAGTAACTTGGATTTTCTCTCTGCTTCTTTTCATTAGGGTGGCTAAGGGTTTGTCAATTTTGTTTATTTTTTCAAAGAACCAGCTTTTTGTTTTGTCAATTTTTTGAATTGTTTCTATTTCAATTTCATTGATTTCAGCCCTGATTTTAATTTTTTCTTGTCTTCTACTTCTTTTGGTGTTGGTTTGTTCTTTTTTTCTAAGGCTTTGAGATGAAGAGTCATTTATTTGTTGACTTTTACTTCTTTTAATAAATGAGCTTAATGCAATGAACTTTCCTCTTAGCACTGCCTTCATGGTGTCCCAGAGATTTTGATATGTTTTATTGGAGTTTTCATTTACCACTAAGAATTTTTTTTCTCTTCCCTGATGTCTTGTTATGCATGCATAATTCAATAACATATTATTTAGTTTCCAGGTGTTGTAGTAGTTTCTATTTTTTAATCTGTCGTTGATTTCTAATTATTTCCATTGTGGTCAGATAGGATGCAGGGTAGTATCTCTATTTTTTTGTATTTGCTAAGACTGGATTTGTGACATAACATCTGATCTATTTTGGAAAAGGATCCATGTGCTGCTGAGGAAAAAGTGTATTCGCCCGTTGATGGGCGAATATATATACATACACTGTATATATGTCCATTAGGTCTAAATTATTGATAGCTTTATTGAGTTCTATGGTTTCTTTGTTTAGTTTTTCTTTGGAAGACCTATCCAGTGGTGAGAGAGCTGTGTTAACGTCACCAAGTATTATTGTGTTGTGGTCTATTTGATTCTTGTAGTTGAGAAGGATTTGTTTGATATACATAGAAGCCCCATTGTTTGGGCCATAGATATTTGGTTGTTATGTCTTGTTGATGTATGATTCCCTTAAGAAGTATGAAATGCCCTTCTTTATCCCTTTTCACCAACTTTGGTTTGAATTCCACTTTATCTGATATGAGCATGGAAACTCCTGCTTGTTTATGTGGTCCATGTGAGTGATACGTTTTTTCCTACCCTTTCACTTTCAGTCTGTGGATGTCTTTTCCTATGAGATGAGTCTCTTGAAGGCAGCATATTGTTGGGTCTTTTTTTTAAAAAATCCGGTCTGTCAGTTTGTGTCTTTTAATTGGTGGATTTAGGCCATTCACATTTAGGGTTATTATTGAAATATGATTTGTAGTCCTGGTCATTTTGGTTTTTACCTGGACTTGGTTTCTCCTTTGATTGTCCCCCATTTTTTTTAGTGTAGTTCCTTTTTTTGTATATTTTCATTATTGGTTGTCATTTCCTCCTCATGGAATATTTTGCTGAGATATTGTGTAGTGCAGACTTTCTTGCTGTAAATTCTTTTAACTTTTGTTTATCATGGAAGGTTTTTATTTCACCAGCAAATTTGAAGCTCAGTTTTGCTGGATATAAGATTCTTGGTTGGCATCCATTTTCTTGGTATATGTTGTCCCATGATCTCCTGGCTTTTAGGGTCTGGGTTGAAAACTCTGCTGAGATCCGAATTGGTCTCGCCTTATATGTAATCTGATTGCTCTCTATTGCAGCCTTTAAAATTCTACTCTTATTCTGTATGCTAGGCATTTTCATTATAATGTGCCTTGGTGAAGATCTGTTGTAATTTTGTACATGTGCTGTCCTGTAAGCCTCTTCTATTTGATTTTACAATTCATTTTTCATGTTTGGGATATTTTCTGATATTATTTCATTGAAGAGATTGTGCATTCCTTTAGTTTGAAATTCTCACCTTCTTCTATCCCAATAAACCTTAGATTTGGTCTTTTGATTCTGTCCCATAATTTTTGTATGTTCTGTTCATGATTTCTTCACTGTATGATCAAGTTTATTTTCCAGACTGTATATTTCATCTTCATTATCCAAGGTTCTGTCTTCCAGGTGATCAAGTCTGGTGGTGATGCTTTCTATTGAGTTTTTTATTTGGTTTGTTGCTTCCTTCAAGAATTTCTGATTGTTTTTTTTTTTTTCACAATCTCTAGCTCTTTCTTAATCTTTTGCTGCTTGTATTTGCTCTCTTATCTTTGTTAATCAATGATTACCTTCATTTGCTCTCCTATTTCTTTGTTGGATTGATCAATTTTTGCCTGTATTTGCTTGCTTATGTCAGTCTTTAATTCACAGATCATTTTTTTTTAAATATTTTTTTAGTTGCCAATGGATCTTTATTTTATTTATTTATATGTGGTGCTGAGAATAAGCCCAATGCCTCACACATGCAAGGCAAGTGCTTTATCACTGAGCCACAACCCCCAGCCCCCGCAGATCATTTTATTATGTACATCCTGAATTCTTTCTCTGACATTTCAACTGTGCTGCCAATGGATTCTATTACTGTGGTATCTAGGTTTATTTGGGGCAGTTTCTTCCCCTGTTTTTTTCATGTTGATTATGTATCTTCCTTTCTTGCAATGTAGATCTGAGGTATTGTGGTTTCTATCCTATAATCTTGTATTGACACTACAGATCACCTGTATCTCACCTTGGAGTTACTTTCGGTCTCCAACAGGTGTCCCCAGATGGACACTACTGCCACTAAAGTTGGTGGCGGCAGTAGTGGAAGTACCTCAAGAGGGTAGTGGGAGTGGCCTTGACTAGGCTCCCTAGATGGTCCCTGAAGGCAGTTTTGGGGCCTCTCTTGCGCTCTCACCAGGTGAGCAGGAACTCTGGAGCGGATCTGGGGCAGGCATAGGCCTCACTTAGGCAGGGTCTCATGCAGGAGTCTCTGTGGGCAACCCTTACCGTGAGTGTGGGCTCCCCTGTGGCTGGTGGCTAGTAGTCTCTAGTGTGCCTTTGGCTGGGCTCCCCTGGTGGTCCCTGAGGGCAGTTTTGAGTCCTCTCTTGTGCTCCTGCTGGAGTGGGTAGGCAGGAACTCTGGAGCCAAAAATCAATTCTTTGAAGTGCCTATGCTTCCCCTTATACAAATAGGTGACTAATACTTGCATACATTTAGAATATGGTATATATGTATATTTGGAAACATTTTTAATGTTATCATTTTAGATGCCAAGAAACAAAGAAATGCTATGAATGACCTTAATGGCTTAACTCAGGCCTCTGAAACAGATTAAGATAATGGTGAACTGCATTATCCTGATTATGTTTTGCTGGTAATTGAACAACTTAGGATGCAGTGTAAAGGCAGGAGCATCGCAGACACACAAGGCTGTTTTGTACATATTATTGTAACGTATCCACACATTACATAGCACTGGACCATGGAACATTGATGTGTTAAGGGGTTGTCCATGCTAGAAATATGCTTCATAGGAAAACAGAATGAGAACTGTGGTTGACTTATCAGCAAAGACCCAGGATAATCCCTCGGGCACTTTGCTCAGTGGGAACGGCCTTCCCAGGGTTTTTTGTTCCCTCTGCTGCCCCCTTATGCCTTCACCATTTTCAGGTCAGGTTACCATGTCTGCACGGGGAATTCTCCAACCAAATTCCAAAGAATATAGCCCTAGAAAGACATCAACTTACTGAACTAGGTCTTCTAGATAACCCTGAACTTCACGTGGTCCTTGTCTTTGGGTATCATTGCTGCAAGGTGGGAACCAGTAATTACCTGCAGTGAGTAGTCAGCACTTTCAGTGATACAAATATCTTCATGGATGAAGGTCTGGTGGATAACCTGTCATCACTGAAGTCTGAAAAGAACCAGCTGGATATTGATGCCACAGGTGTGGCTGGACTGTCATTTAGTGGACACAGAATCCAGAGTGCCACAGTGCTCCTTAAAGAATGTCAATGACGAAAAGACTGCTGAGGCAGCATGCAGAGCCTCAAAGCAGTCAAATTCCAGAACAGAATACCTCCTGAGTCCCTGGGATTACAGGTGTGTGCCATGGCACCTGGCAATAAAGTCATCTTTAAAGTGGCTTTTATGGTGTTGACAGTATTGACTTTTGGGTTCTGCTTTTTCCAGAAAATGGAACCTTGGATATGTATGTTACAAAAAAATAAAATAATAACGTTAGCTATATCTGTTCTGTAGCTTTGATCAATGCTCTGAGATCACATTGGGGTAGTTTTTCATATATTAGATGAAGGACAACTTTGTACACAACAAACACCAGGAGTTGAAAAATTTGCATTGGACACAAGCAAAGAAGTTGTGGCCATGTTCACCCATCAGAGCTGCTGTGAGGTGACTTTCCACAGTCTTCCTGCAAGGGAAGATCAAAAGGAGATTCACCAGTAAGATGAAGATTTAAGGCATTCAATGTCTACATCTTTGCATTGGTAAATGACCTTTTAGCAGAATTGTGAAGACATGATTTTCTCCCTTAATATCAGAGAAAAATGTATAGATGGTTTGAAAAATCTTTCTCTGCTTTTCAATTTTACCAGTTTTTTTCCCTAGAGGCTGTAACATTACTTTTTACTTACTTGATAAAAATTGAACTGTTTTGTTTACTCAGAGTTGTTCAGTCAGATAAATTGCCGACTATTGTGAGTAAACTATTTTCCTCAATAAATTCCAAAAGAATTTTTCACATGTAGTTCCATAGAACCAATTGGCAGATCAGTAAATTCTATCACCTAATTTTGGTTTTATACCAATAAAACATACTTTACAAATTCATTCAGATTCTCTTTTGTATTTAATTGCTTTTGGTGAGTGAATAAGGGATGTAAACTAATCCTTTGTAAATGAAAACTTGTAATAGTTGGTATTTGTTAGCTGATCAGTCCTGTCATTCAAGTTTGAATTTCTGACAAATATTTGAAAGGGGCAAAAGAATACTAGTGTACCCTTAATATCCATTCTTACCTTTTATTCTATCACAGTGATAGAAACATTTTAGGCACGGGCTTCTCAGAACAAAACTGAGTATGCTAAAAGAAATCTGTAATAACATCTTTGTTATGATGAACAAAATTAATATGTAAAGAATGTTATTAGAATGCTATTTTAATGTGGGCCCTATATAGGATAAGTAGTCAAGAATTTGCAAACATCTTATTTTTGTTGTATATATTTCACTTCTGCCCTGTGCCATAACTGAAGACTAGTTACTAGAACATACACGACTGCAAAATGTTAGCAGAAATCAATAAATGTCTTTTAATGTTTTGGTGCGAAAAAAGGCCTTTAAACAATATTTCTAAACTGATCACAGGAAAGTTTATATTAATAATTTCACCAATAAAACATGAAACCTTCAGGTTTTTTAAACCACAAAAAATTTAAAATTTTTTATGTTGTTTTTGTATGTGTGTAGGTATGTATTGTGATAAGGATCAAATTCAGATTTTTGCCCATGCTTAGAAGGTACTCTGCCACTGAGTTAGACCATCTGGTTGTGTTTTTTTTGTTGTTGTATTCTTTAATACCTTTATTTATATGTGGTGCTGAGGCTCAAACTCAGTGCCTCACACATACCAGGCAATCACTCTACCACTGAGCCACAGCCTCAGCCCCCAGTTGTGGTTTTATTTGTGACATATATGAAATAAAATTACAATGGGAAGTTATTAATCACTGTTTAACATCCCTCTCTCATACGTAGAGAAACAATTCAAATTTCTATGTAGAAAATACATGTTACTCTTTGTTTAGAATAATGAGACCAGGTGTTCCAAAAGAGACTTTTACATTGTTGATAGAATACTTAATAATCAAGAAATTTAAAGTGTTATATAAACAAGTGAGATAACAGATACTCACCTCTTTAGCCTAATCTTGGGTTTTAGTAATTTGTGGGTATTTGTTGTGTGACAAACAACTGAGGTTGCTATCTTGCACTACACATAGCATTTTGGCTGGATATCTGTGATCTTTCATGAAAATAAAATTTTATTTGCATTGATTTATAAACTTGTTGTAGGCAATAACTGTAAAGAATGAATAATTTTAAAGCTTCTGTTTTAATAGAGGTATGATGACTGTGTGAAGATCATTTTCAACTTGTACCTTGAACAAATAGTTTCAGAATTGCTTTTCCATAGCATTTACCACAGTTATTAGTAATAGAAAAACTTACCAAGTAACAACGTCCTTTGCTTATTAAAATTCAAGTAAATATATCATTTGGAAGAAGTCAAAGTCAGAAATTAAAAACATGAGAAGTAGAAAGGAGAAATATTCATGGGTTTAGAACTACTACAAGGGTAATAAATCAACATATGATGAGCGAGATCACAAAAATGACCATTTGACTTTCTAAGACATTTTAAGGTAAGTGTATTTCATTGCAGATCTGCCTTAAAAGAAGCAAAGTAGACCATAAGACAGGCTGATAAATTTTGTGAAAAAGTTCAGGAAAAGTGAAATGCAAGAACCATATGGCAGAGAAGTTGAAGTGAGATTTCGTAAAGTTGAAAGAACACTCTTTTGGAACAGTGGACATGGAATTGAAGGCTGTCAGAAATTATTTGACTGACAAGTTAATCTTTGGCAACCTTTTTCTATTTCGAATTCATTGCAATAATGTTATAGTATCACATTGATTTGACATACTTAGTTACATGTATCTTTAAAACAACAGATATATGATCTAGGCATGTGGTGTTGGGCATTCATCACTGTGCAGAAATGATGACGAGGTGCTTACACAAGCTTCAGGTATCTACCCAATCCTTGGGGAATAAGATGTGATGGGACCACCTTTATATTTCCAGTCTGGTGTTGCTGGAAGCATTGGTATGTGATGCTGACTTTATCATTTACTTTGAAACCAAAATGTTATCTCAACCCAAATGTAAATTATGATATTTATAGCTAAAATCACTCATTGTAAATCCAGTAGCATCTAACAGAAACTCAGCCTAAGTTTTTGAATAAAAGAATTGAGGTTGAACTTAGACATGTACAGAAATGTTAGACATTGTTTTGTTAAAACACAAAGTAGATTTGAAAATATAACAAGATATGTTAAATATTTTGTAATTTTATTTCACAATACAGTCTTTGTTTTTAAGAACTGTTTTTGTTATTTGACAATTATAGCTGTCACTGAAGCAATTAAAATTTGTGTAATCAATATGAGACATGTTCCTGTGCTTTAGTAGGCTACTTCCTTTTTAGAGTTTTTCTTGAAGGTATTGTCTTTAAGTTTTTAGATGTCCTCCCCCATGGTGTGACATGAAATCCTTAATGAAATGCATATCTAGTTTGTAGAGGAAAGAAATGAAGTCCAGAGGGAGCTCTGATGAGCAGAGTGAAAGAAATACAGTGCCTGAAATTCTGGAAAATCAACTTTGCTGTGAAAAGAAGGTGAGTATGGCAATTGAGAAAATTAATTCTCAGGGGTTTTCTCTATTGATGTTCAAGTATTTGTATTAATACACTTATTAAAGGCATACCAACAAAAAAAAAAGCACCCAGAATCAGATGGATTCTCAACTGAATTCTACCAAATCTTTAAGAAAAAAATAACACTAGTCTTTTTCAAATTATTCCATGAAATTGAAAGGGAGGGAACACTCCCAAATACATCTATGAATCCAGTATAATCCCGATACCAAAACCAGATAAAGACACACCAAGGAAAAACAACAACAGATCAAAATCCCTGGTGAAAAAGATAGATGCAAAAATCCATATTAATATGTCAGCAAAATGCATTCAAAAGCACATTAAGAAGACAATACACCATGATTAAGTGAGCTTCCTCCCAGAGATGCAAGGATGGTTCAACATAAGGAAAATCAATAAATGTAATTCATTACTTAAAAATAATTAAGAACAGGAATCATATGACTATCTCAATAGAGGCAGAGGTCAAGAAATCAGTGTCTGTGGGCCAAATGCAGCACATTCACTATGTAAGTAAAGATTTGGGGTTGGGGGAGGGGTTTTGTGCTGCTGGTGATCCAACTGGGGGCATCATGTGTACTCTCTAAGTACTCTGCTGCTGAGCAGTGCCCCAGCCTTTACACATGCAGGTTTGGAGGGAGCCACACCCATGAGACCCAATAACCCACAGAGCCTAAAATAGCAACTATCTGAATTTTTTTCCCAAAAAAGTTTTCCCATTCCTGATTTACAGTATGACATACCCATTATGAAATGTTGATAGCTTTCCCCCCATATAAATATCCTTAACATATTTTTCATGTACATGTGGTATATTTAAAATGATGTCACCCATTGTAACACATAATAAACATCCCTATCGTATGTGTGCAAGTTCTTAGAAGTCATGTTTTCCTAACCCTGAAGGATTCAGTTCATAGATCAAAAGAATGATATATTGGAGAGTTTGATACATGCTACCGAATTACACTTCAAAAAGTATTTTTCCAATTCCATTTACCAAGAGTACATAAGAATGTCTTTTTTCTCATAGTTGCCAACATGTGAGGCAACTTCTTGAATTAAACTACATATTAACAGGGAGCAACTGCGAATTAACTACTTATTAATGTAATAAAATAACTGGTACTGCTTGTTTTTCTATATTGTTCTGATAATCATGCAAAGCTGAATAGCCCTAGTAAAGGCATAAAATTTGATAATCATGAATATAACCTAAAGTGGAATTCATTTTACATGCCAATAACACTATCGTCTACTTGGAAACATTTCCATAGTTTTACTGATCATGTTGTTCTTTCTCCTTAATAAGAAACTGACATTTGTCAGGTTTTCAGCTCTTCCTTTGTTGGATTTATCCATCAGGACCAGCAGCAGCACCATCACATAGCTCCTCTGAGGCTCCCACTCCAAGTCTTTGCTGCTTCATCCATTTTTCTTCATCCTTTCATGAAAGTTTGATAGTAAGATAGCTGGTACTTTTCAACAAAAAGAATGGTCTTGTTTTCATTGAGATTAGAACCCAACTCAGTTGAATTGTCATTTCAGTCTATAAAAGGTAAATAGGGGCTTGCTTTAATTTTCTCATTACCTTCCAATAAAAGATTTGCAAATTCTGCTTCATTTCTCTCTGAGCAAAAGAAACCATGTTCCAAAATGTAAAAAGGGACGTTGTTAATTCTGTGCTTTGATTTCATCCTCTCTGGGCCACCTCACATCTTTCAATTCCTTTGTGACTGGCAGAAGGAAAAAGAGAAGAATATGAAAGTTATCCTCGTCTGTCTTTACTACCTGATCTAACATTAAGCAGGCAGATTAGAGAACATGACTTTATGGGGCTTCAGGGGTAAAAGGCAGCTTTTTCTGTCTACACTAAGCTATTTTTCTTCACATTATCTTTCACTCTTTTCTCATTTGGATTCTAGGTTTTTTAAAAGAGTATGGTGCTTAGTGAGATATAAGGCCAAATTGTGCCACACCAGGAGGGGCACAGCGAAACTGCTGAGTTGCTAGTGTGCAACTCTGGAAAATGACCTGCTTCCCAGATTTCAAAATCAATAACTATTAATAAAATTGTACAGCTGGAGGGTGTAGAAGTATTTACCTACTTTAGCCTGATTTGCTACTTCTTTTTTTTTTTTTTTTTTGGTACCGGGGATTGAACTCAGGGGTACTCGACCACTGAGCCATATCCTCAGCCCTATTTTCTGTTTTATGTAGAGACAGGGTCTCACTGAGTTGCTCAGCACCTTGCCATTGCTGAGGTGGCTTTGAACTCATGATTCTCCTATCTCAGCCTCCCAAAATGCTGGGATTACAAGCGTGAGCCACCGCGCCCAGCTTGATTTGCTACTTCTAATAAAAGTAAAACCAAGCCGGGTGCGGTAGTGCACGCCTGTAATCCCAGCACTTTGGGAGGCTGAGACAAGAGAATTGCGAGTTCAAAGCCAGCCTCAGCAATGGTGAGGCGCTAAGCAACTTAGTGAGACCCTGTCTCTACATAAAACACAAAATAGGGCTGGGGATGTGGCTCAGTGGTCGAGTACCCCTGAGTTCAATCCCCAGTACCAAAAAAAGAGAGTAAAACCAAGAAAGACTTAATGATCCCTGCAAAAGCTCGCAAGTGTATGAGCTAGCATTTTATGGCACAAAAACTAAGGATACAATTCCATCAATTCCATCATGCTGGGTCAGAAGTTTCATCAAATCAGACAAGGAATGTGATTTAGTCAAAGTAATTTAATGTGTTCAAGAACAATAGGAAGCCTCATCTACTTATCTTTTACATGATAGCTCTGAGTGGTTGTTTCTTTGTTTTTGTGTTCCTGTCTAGAAAACTCAGTATACTTTAGACCTCATCTTCTGCTTTGGAATCATATGCCAAATGCTGCTCCTTATGTAATGAAATCACACATGTCAAAACTTACCCAACTTTTTATAACAACACCATGTAAACAGCTGATTCAATAAAAACATGTGAGACTGGTGATTATTTTAAAAGTGTGGAAGCCTATCCATTTGTTTCTAAATATTTAAAGTCATGTTGGAATTATGCTTTAAATGCTTTGAGTAAAACTGAAAAATATGTAACCATGAATGCAAAATAAATGATCAGCATATTAGGAGGCATGCTCAAACTCACATACATTTTTGTATCCCTTCTCACTCTCTATTTCCTTCACATAGTACTCTTTTAAAAATACTTTTATTTTATTTATTTTTATATGGTGCTGGGGATTGAACCCAGTGCCTCACATGTGCCAGGCAACACTCTACCACTGAGCCACAACTTCAGTCCCCCACTATACTCTTGATTGTTGTTTTAAATAAAAACAATTTATCTTTAAATCAACATAGAAGGAGTAATAGAATGTTTCCCACTACCTGAGACTCAAATTCCCTCACGCCCTCTTCATCATATAAGGTTATACAAGTGATGACGGGGTACTTAAACAAGTTTCAGATATCTACCTAATCCCTGGGGAATAAGATGTGATGGGACCACCTTTATATTTCCAGTCTGGTGTTGCTGGAATCATTGCTATGTGATGCTGACTCTATCATTTACTTTTTTAAAAAAATTTTTTTAGTTGTAGATGGACACAATATCTTTATTTATTTTTATGTGGTGCTGAGGATT
This sequence comes from Geosciurus inauris, assembly GCA_004024805.1. Classification (NCBI taxonomy): domain Eukaryota; kingdom Metazoa; phylum Chordata; class Mammalia; order Rodentia; family Sciuridae; genus Geosciurus; species Geosciurus inauris. Next base: position 62,444 of record PVHX01000740.1, on the reverse strand, counting down.
GAACCCAGAGCCTCACGCATGCGGGGCAAGCGCTCTACCAGCCTTATCATTTACTTTGAAACCAAAATGTTATCTCAACCCAAATGTAAATTATATGTATAGCTAAAATCATTGTAAATCTAGTAGCATCTAATAGAAGCTCAGCCTAAGACTAATGCTCTCTTTTCTGCCAAAGATAAACTGCTAATCTGAGTTTTCTAATGTGTAACAAAAATGTGTTTGCTGCCGTCCAAACCATGTGGTTGAAATGTAGCCATTTCGAGCCCCCCCAACATGTCTCCATTTGTCCTCAGTCTTTGAGTCACAATGCCTATACTGCAGCAGGTGATCCAGTCGTAAACATAACACTTCTCCTTCCACTCCCCAATTTTAGTCAGTCATTTAGATTGTAACCCCAATCTCCTCCTAGGAGATCCCAGTGGCAGTGCTGCCTTAGGAATAAAACCCTGGGCAGAGTTCCTGTTCAGTGTGCTTTCTTGCCAGAGTTTTTGGTAGCACACCCTTCTGCAGAAGTGCAATTCACCTTGCCAAGTAACTTTTAAATATGTGTCTTCCAGCACCCCAATATTTCTAACATGGCTTTGAGAATAATGACTGAGCATAAAATTATATGAATGAATAAAATGTATAACTTTTAAGTCTATGTTGTATTACCAGGAACAGTGAGGGATCTGGATCAGTTAGTGCAGCCTGGTAGTAGAGGTTAACCATTACTTGACTGAAAGACAAATTTCAAGGGCAACGTTGTAACAACAGTATCAAAAGAGTGATTATGATGCCCTTTTCCTCTACTCTACTTGTGAAAGACCATTGTATTCCTAAAGGACAAACAGCTTCTAGAAAAAACTAGAAGGATTTTTTTGAAGCTACCTGCCATGGGAAATTCACAAGATTTTCTATTAAACTTAACTTTTGAAGTCTCAAATAGCTCATTTGAAACATCAAACGTGTGACACTCTTGGCATCCCATGCAGTGGGGTTATACTTGGAATGAAATGGATGATGTTGGGATCCATAAGGATAAGATCTTAGAAGTCCTGAGGTAGGGCTTGGGGTGTTTTGCTCAGTAGGAGAGCACCTGCCTGAGTCCCTAGGGTCAAACACCAGCTTCCAAAGGGAACAAAGTTCTGAGATCAACAGACACCCTTTGCTATTTCTGGCTTCTCTAACCTTTGTCTAGTAATCTTGGTTTCATGCTGATTTTCCAAACTAACAGAACTCTGCTGGAATCTCATCTGGTGTAGAAGATGCAATTGCTGTAATGATTTGGAAACTTTTAATATTAACTGGCCTTTCCTGTAAATACTTACAGGGTATCACCACTATCAACAGCATAAGATAATGCAGTCCATCCACAACAATCTTCAGATAAGACATCGACACTTTGCTGAAGAAGAAGGCCGGTGGTGCTTTTGGATTCATATCTTGCAGCAAACATAAGGGCCATTCTAAAACAGCAGAGAGATTACTTCACCTCAGGAACCCTAAAGAACTTATTCAAACAGCTAACCTGATCTCTACTGCCAATTTTGTATCTTGCCTGTCACTGTTACAATGACCATTTATACATGCTAATAGACATAAGACTCTAAACAGCTTGAGGCTTCATCTATGTACAACAGCTTCAAAGACAAAAGGAGAATCAGGAATTGTCTTGACCCATTCAGGTCATACAATGTAGAATTTACTAGTTTAGTGTCCTTTGATGGAGTATGCTGACGTCATTTATTTCAAATAGGTATGGATTTAAGAGAACAATTCTCTACTACTTACTTTCCTCATATTGTAATTCAGACAGCCAAAAATCAAATGAACTTAATCCTCATTTTCAGGATTAAAATAATAATAGTAATGTTAGTAATGATACCTTTATAATATAATCATAATATTAATGATAGTATTAATATTAAGATACAGTACAATAATAATATAATAATAGTAATAATAATAATGGTCACAGTAGTTTTACATAATGATGGTGATAAAAATGTACTAGGCAGGGGCTGGGATTGTAGCTCAGCGGTAGAGCGCTTGCCTCGCATGTGTAAGGCCCTGGGTTCGATCCTCAGCACCACATACAAAGCAATAAAATAAAGACATTGTGTCCATCTACAATTAAAAAATATTTTTAAAAAATGTACTAGGCAATAAACTAAGTGCTATAGCATAAAAATTTACAACTACATAAAGGATATCTTATCTTCCTTTTCAGATCAGCAAATGTATTTGTTGGGTGGTATTATTCTCAATGTAGCACAATAGCAATTAAACCCAGTCCCATGTGAATCTAAATCCTACCACTTTTCTCTTTATGAAACGGCTATGACTTATCTTCAGAGAAACAAAAGATTAACCAGTTAAGGTTATTTTTCTGAACTCTGCCCATGCCAACTAAAAAGAAAAACATTAAAATGTTTAAATTACTAAAAATTAAAAAAATGAACAGCATCAGCTAGTAGGAATCTAGTCACTTAGAGATGACCTAATATCTGTATCATTCAAGAAAAGCAATTTATTTATTTATTTTTTTTAAAGAGTTTTTTTTTTAAATGTGTATTTTTTAGTTGTAGGTGACAGAATATTTTATTTTTATGTGGTGCTGAGGATCGAACCCAGTGCCTTATGCGTGCTAGGCGAGCACGCTACCACTGCGCCATAACCCCAGCCCCAAGAAAAGCAATTTAAATCAAACAATCCAAAAGAAAAAAAAATATTTTATTTCTGATTTATGCTTAACGTAGAATTCTGAGGGCAAGGATAAAACAAGCAGAGATTAAAAATCACATGAAAAGGATAGGAAATTTAATATCGAATCGAAAAGCAAACTAACGCCGGGCACAGTGGCGCACGCCTGTCATCCCAGCACTTTGGGAGGCTGAGACAGGAGAATTGGCAAGTTCAAAGCCAGCCTCAGCAACAACAAGGCACTGAACAGCTCAGTGAGACCCTGTCTCTAAATAAAATACAAAATAGGGCTGAGGATGTGGCTCAGTGGTCGAGTGCCCCTGAGTTCAATCCCCAGTACTAAAAAAAAAGCAAACTACCAGTGCATATTTTCAAACCTAATCAAAATAATATGAAAACCCATTCAGTAATAGAAGAACATAGGCCCAACAAAATCCGATGATAATCCCTTCATTATAAGAGAATATGAATCCTGTTGTATACTGGCTTTGTATTGCCCACCCTTAAAAATTGGAACTGATGGCTTATGTTGAGACTTTCACTATGTCCTAAACCTAATAAGATAATCAACTTCTTCCCATCAATTGACTATTTCTGACTTATGGGATTCTTCCCACTTTACACCATTACTAAGGTCAAAAGGAGCAGAGGAGAAATAAAAGTCTGTACCTTCCCTGATGATCAACTGCATGTGTATTTGCTCCCTAGTCTATTAAAAATTCTACCATGTGCTGTCTCTTTTCTCTTAGAGCAAGTAAGAGTGGTATGAGGCTCTCCTGTAAGAAAACAGAAACACTTTAGATTCACACAGTTCTGTATTTCACAACTGAACTGAAAATTGTATAAATGACCCTGTGAAAATGAAATGATAATAGAGAAAACACACAGTAGCTCTGCCTGCTTAGACCACTGCACTTGGACAAGTGCTGCTCCTTCCCTTTGAGATGGCCATGCCCTGCCCACACTGGCAATATGAACTCCAGCCTTCTTCATAACTCACTCAAACCTTGTCCATAGTTCACTCCGAACATTTGACTGACTCCAAGAGACTTGTCTTCTACCATAGCATTTATCATGGTACCATAGGGTAATGTGATTGCTCCCCACCTAAAGCAAGACCTACCTGAGGGCAGGGGCTGTATCTTTGACTTGGATAGACAGGAACCCTAAAACATAGTAATAAAAGTTTTAAGTATTTCTATTAACTGGATGAGCTAACTGCTTATCTTCATAGCAGAGTCTCTCATTCTATATTCTGGAGCATATTTTCTTTTGCAGAAGTACTGTCCTCCAACAGAAAGATTTCTTTTAATTTTTCTTTTCTTTTTTGGCACCAGGGATTGGACTCAGGGGTACTCGACCACTGATCCACATCCCCAGCCCTATTTTGTGTTTTATGTAGAGACAGGGTCTCACTGAGTTGCTTAGCACCTTGCTGTTGCTGAGGCTGGCTTTGAACTTGTGATGCTCCTGTCTCAGCCTCCCTAAGTGCTGGGATTACACGTTTGTGCCATTGTGCTGGGCTCCAGAAAGATTTCTTGACCATTGGTTTCTGAAATATTACAGAACTGTCCACTCTATGCCCAGTATTAAAGGAATCTCTTCAAATTTGCTTCATGCCTTTGGGGCAACACTCTTTGGTGGCAATCACTAATATTTCAGCAATTAGAGTTTCAAGGAGCTCTACTTTCAAGGAGTTCTTCAATGATAATGGAGTTTCATCCAGGTTAGGGAAGAAATTAACTTGATTCCCTGTTACTTGTGTTGTCAAGATCCAGAATCTTCTGTCAGGCACTCCTGCCCCAAATGGATCACATTAAGAAATGGGTCTTGCATTTAAAGGGACAGTTGAATTTTGGTTGCTTAGAGTCAAACATCCATGGACTTTCAAACCTCAGTACAAAATTATATTCTCACCTATGATGATAACCTAGGGACACTCATGCACATCTAGTTGTAAAATAATTTTTGTACAGTTCCACTTTAATTTCCACTTCAAGCCACTTTTTATATTAGTAGAAATACAAATCAGAAATAAAATTATGACTAGGATAGTGATACAAATCAATTTTGATCTTTATGGACGATTTTAGCATAATGAAAGGCAGTAGGTCACTTGAATTTTTAGAGACAACGCTGAATAGAAAGATATTATATAGTTGACAGTGTTCGTAGCCTACCAACTATATTAAGCCCCTAAGGCTTATATATAGTCACATGCCAGCACACATATTTATGCTTTGGATAAAGAAAAATATTTAAAATACCAACTTTGAATTCCAATTTCAAAGAGATTAATAAAAACTGAATCATATTCTTATGTACTAAAATAAGCAATGTTAAAAACCCTAAAATCCTAATCAAAATACACTGTAACACAGGATCTGTAAACTCAAACACTTCTGGAGGCAAAGCACTTATTTGAGTAATACCTATTTGTATCAGTAAAACTGGAGAACACATAATCCTCAGATAAAGGATCTCACTCTGTGATGCCCACCAGACTGTAGTATTGGCTTAGAGGACAACAGATTCAATTCTTTCAGTGGGCTGAATAGCCACATTCTGCATGGACGCCTCAATTTTCATGTTGACTCAGTTTACAGAGGAAAGGTAAATATAGTCATAGGCCATTTTGGTCCATATCCCTGGTGTGTGAATGAGTGTACATTTGCTGTGGGTTTGTGACCAATTGATTGTGTACAAAGCCATGTTTTGGCAGATAAAATCTGCTCTATTGTCTTGTTTATCATAAAAATGAAGCCCAGGCCTGGGAATATAGCTCAGTTGATAGAGTGCTTTGCAGATATTTTTGTACTGTGGTTACATATAGCACATAGAGTTCAAAGACATTAAGACCTTGATGTTTATTTTGTTTTATGGAAAATTGATCAACATGGAAAGAGTTCTTACTTTGGAAATAATGAACATGCTTATTGAAGATCAGGGAGGCAGGGCCCAGGCACTCCTGGTGACCTTGGACACTCTGATAGCACCCCATAGCTACAACCTAGAGCTTCAGGCCACTGACTGCAGCCTGACATTGGGCAATGCGTCAAAGTTAGAGGAACTGAAAATGGGGGAAAGCATCTGAATATTAAAGAGAATCTACGGAGGAGAGAAAAGGGAACACCTAATAAAGCCAGTGTGAAATATCTTTTATATAAAAAAACACCAAGGAATCCCCCCAGATTCCTTGTCAGGTTTCTCTGTAATCAACACATGTACAAGGGTGTACACTAATAGATATTGGTTTTAGTCAAAGGAATTATACTCCTGGACTTGATATATTATGGAAAATATTTCTTTCAGACTCCTTTCTACAAAGTATATAACATTATGAATTTGTAAATAAATTTATGAAAAATGAGATGTTACTAGGTAACACCCTTTAAAAGAGTCTATAACGGGGTCTATCAGGTGAGTGATTCCTGGATAGCAACCAAGGCATATAGGTCCCAGGGGCAGAGGCGGTTGTGGGGAGACCAAAGCCAAGCATCTTGGTGAGCGGAGATCCGCCCATTGGGCCCTCCTCATGGGCACAGGCTGGAAGTTGCTTGCATCTCCCCGGTGTCACCCTGCCTGCTCCCCAAGCCCACTGCTGCTTGGTTCCAGCCCTATTACCTGTTCTTACCTCTGTCGTTCACACCACTTTCGCCAGGACCTCGCGTACGCCGCACTTTGGTCACGTGGCCCCCACTTACAGCCTCTGGATATTGCTCACAGGTTTGTGTCCCACCTGATATATGTACAAGCCCGGTCAGTAAGACATCCCGCGCCCAAAAGCACCTCCGCTTTATCCTCAGGCTGGTGGAGAAGCCCTAGGGCGCCTGGTCCTGATTCTGCATGCAAAAAGCTTCCTCGTGGCAGAAGTGGGGGCCTCAGAAGCACCCCGCCTAAAACCTCCCCTGCAATCCAATATGAGCGCTTGGAGTTGAGCCAGCCGTGTCTCCCCTCAGCGCCCCAACAGCAGAGCCCTGCGGTTTGGTAGCTGTCCACCGCTAAACCGTCCTTACCAAGTGGCAGAGTGCGCGCCCTTACACTGCGGGCTGGGCCCGTAACCGCTCTTCAGCGTGCACGTGCGAGGCCCTGAGAGAGGCCAACAGCAGCCCAGGATTTCCTTTCAACTGTCAAACCGCAGTGGCAGTTGTCTTGGGTTCTCCAGTCCTTCTCAAATCAGGCTTGCGCCTGTGGGAAAGCGGCCTTTGTGCCTGAGCGGGCTCCAGGTAGAGTGGAGCTTCAGGATGCTCAAGGCCTGGTCTCCAAGAAATTCCCCTATGGACTCCTTGAATCTGCCTATGGCTGTTATGTTGCTCCATCACAAGCCGCCGCGCCCTCCCTGTCCGCGGCGCCCACGGGAATTGAACTAATGTAGCAGTGAAAGGCTCTTTAGGTGAATTCAAAGAATCATGCAAAATACATGATATTGAGAGCGAACCTTTGAAGTGCAAGCAGAGCAGTCTCCAGAAGAAAAGGAAAGCAAATCTGCGTGCCTCCAGCCCCTCTCCTCTGGTCCAGGCTTTAACTACTTAATTAGGGACTGGAGCAACATTTAAGAACATTTCCGTTTTCACTTTTTTAGCTGGTCATTGACTTGTCTCAGCATTCTCAATTATCCCTAGGTTAAAATGACATGCTTAGCAGCTGTCCAGATACTTGAGACAGAGCAGTTTTCTGAGGTCTCCTTCCCCTTTCCTCTGCCTCATGCTACTGGTCTTTCTGCTCTTCCTCATTCTCCTGTCCTCTGGACTCTCAGGGCTCTCTACTGGGACGTGTGTCCTTGCCCATCCTTACAGCCTTGATGCTGCTACTGATTGTCTGGGACTGCATCCAGGGTGCAAGCACCCAGCTGCCTCTCAACTTCTCCCTGAATCCTGGAAGCAACAGAGTCATTGTCCATTGGAGACCCAGCCTGATGCACAACTGCCCAGGATCCAGCCCCAGCAGACCCTCAAAGGAGCTCTTTGCCTGCAAAGGCAGAAGTGAGCACCATCCTTGCCTGGTGAAGGAAGATGTTCACCTGGAAGATGAACAACTGCAGCTAAGTAGAAGACGGGAACACCCTTAACAAATTCAAGAGAAGGAGGTGTGGACGCTGCTTGTCTGTCAGTGGTCTGCCTCTGAATATCAAACCTCAGTAGCTCCATCTGTTTTTCACACCAGGTAAGGGCTTGCAAGCATTCAACTGGATCAAACCTCAGCAGCCTGTGTATTTTGTCAGTATTGACAATTGCTATTGCGAACAGTGGTTTGAATAGCATCCTGTTCCATCCTGAAATTCCACTAAATGATTAGAATTTCCTAAGTCAATCTTTTTTTTTAAATATATATATATTTTTTAGTTGTAGATGGACACAATGTCTTTATTTTACTGCTTTGTATGTGGTGCTGAGGATCGAACCCAGGGCCTCACGCATGCGAGGCAAGTGCTCTACCACTGAGCCACAATCCTAGCCCTCCTAAGTCAATCTTGAGAAAGGCCAAGAACATACTTGGAAGAACTCAATACCCCAGTACTCTTGTGCCCAACACAGTACTGCAATTGCCAGAGTGCTCACAGAGCCTGCTCTTTAGCCCAGGTACCCCAAAGTGTTGGTATGGTGCCCTCCTGTACCAAGGAAGTTACTGCCTGCACTACCTCCTCCTGATTTCACCTAGCCTGCTCCACTGGATGCCCACATGCACTGGCTCCCTCCCTCCCAAGTGAAGTTTCAGGGCTTGAATGTCTCCTCAGATCTGCTGAATGGTATGTCACCAGTGTTTGATGATGTCTGGTATGCATCTTGTGGGCATCAATGGGATCTTCCCTGATAGAGATGCATCTCCAGCTTTCTGCTAAACTAGAAACTGCTGGCTTAAACCAATGGTGCCCACATTTGGTCCCTTCAAGAGTTTGCCAAAACCGGGGCTGGGATTGTGGCTCAGTGGTAAAGCGCTTGCCTTGCATGCGTGAGGCACTGGGTTCGATCCTCAGCACCACATAAAAATAAATAAATAAAGATATTGTGCCCATCTACAACTAAAAAAAAAATTAAAAAAAAAAAAAAAAGTTTGCCAAAACCACTATCACATTTTTTTTCTTAAAGAAAAAAATGATTACAAATATTTCACATAATGTTTGCACAATATAAATGTTTAGCGGTTTTACACTGTGTCATTATAATAAATAGTATATTGTTTGTAAATGTATTGTCTGACTACCTGACTACAATTTGGAGATAGTTTTAAACAAAGCTTAAAAGAAGTCAACAATGATACCAAGAAGGTATATATGTTTGTACCAAATATTCTAAGTCTGGAAGAATAGGTTCTTATAGTGATTTAGATCAGAACTTTCATGCTTGACTCTGAATGATTGTACTGGAAAATACCCACATTCCCCCCTCTGAAATGGCTGCATTTTAAAGCATATTTCTAAGTGTCATCAGATTTCCAGAATTGTACCATGATTGTGTAAATCTGTCTCCCTGGCCATTATCCAGGGCACACTAGTAATATGTGTTCTCTGCAGTCCTAGCTCTGCAATCCCAGTTTCCATAAGGATATTCCTCCAAACAAAGCTTCCTGGAGTGCCTGTTTTAATGACATCTTCACAACTGGGGAATACTGATGGGTAGAAATTCCTGACCAAGTGTGCCCTTAGAAAGCCCTTAGCAGCTCCAGCAGAGAGTGCAAACTATGTGCCAAATGTTAGGCATGGTGGTTTGATGTTGATCTTTAATAATACCATGCTCCCCTGTGTGGAACATACTGGATGCAGTGCCTTCGCTGGGCCATCCCCACTCCCCCAGTAAATCATGGATTTGCAGAAAATCATGCCAGGGATTCCATGGTAGAGTTTGTTGCTCAATTTTTGGTGGCCAGGAAGCCAGAGTGAGAGGGTAAGCCTGTGTCCCACAATCCTCTTCAAGACAGCAATCCTTATGACCTAAAACTTCCAACACAGCCCCACCTCTTTACGGTTTCCATCGCATTCCAATAGTGAGTGTCGCATCCAACCCGCACCTCTCCCCAAGAAGTGCAGCCCAGACAACTCGGCAAAAGCAGCAAAGTTTATTGAGGAAATAGGTACATAGACCCATCTATTGGGGTCAGCTCTCCTTTCCTTCAAAGAGTGACCCTGAAATGAGGGTTTCAGAAGTTTCCGAGGGTGGGCGAGTTACATGACTTGGGAAAGCAGGATTTGGCAAATATTCAACCTATAGTTACTTATAGTTCAACTGTGTCAGCGCTGCCTATGTCCCCCTTTCATTTCTTGGAACTTTAGGTTAGTGGCCAGGGAGTCTGGCAACTTGTGCTTTGGCCCCATCTGTGAGAAGCAAGCATAGCATTAAATCACAGAAGCACAAAAAGCAGGTTAGCAGATACATACAGGCCTGAGCCAGAGTGACTCCATTTTGAGTTTGGATTGTACATGAGAACTTGTGGAACAGACCTATATAGCACTTGACCTGTGAATGACATTGAGATCTTAGCTAGAGCATGAATACAAAAATAGAAATTTCATTTCCATAAGCAAAAATTGAAAATGTATAAAATAATAATATTTCTTAGAGGATCAAAGGATCTGAGAATAAATCTAAAAAAAAAAACCAAGGTAAAACATCAAAGAAAAAATTTTAATATTTGAGAGATTGTGAGATTGACAATTAAAAACATAATAAATAGTTTGGGAAAATCAATATTATGTCTCCTCCCTACATTTTTTAATAGATTCAATGTTATCCTAATCAAAATTCATTCTATGAAATGCTTGGCATGGTTGACTACAACAAATGCATGGAGCCTTTTCCTGTTTTTTTCTTCCTGAATATATAAATCAAAATAAAGTGGACAAAGTATGGGAACAGAGGGGAAGATATCATAGGCCAGAGGGAGGTGTTTGATCCTGGATGAAATGAGGCATGGGAGTCAAAACACAAGTAGGATTCACCTGAGAGTGTCCCTGAAAGGAACGTGCTATATAGTAGGTGGAATCCCAGAATGAACATCGGAGGGGAGGCATCCACATGAGGATGGAGGAATTTCCCAAAGTGGATTCCCACAGCCGAGGGTAATCAGTCACCTAAATAAGAGTGAGACATGGCACAAGAGGTCTGAGAAAGGTTGGAGGGAAGAGGGAATCCACAGGGGAGGGAGTGTGGTGGAGGCAATCTGCTGAGGTTTGGTGTCCAGCACGGAATCAGCAGGGATCCTGCATATTGGCATTGAACAAATCAGTAAATACTCTAAGGATAAAGGTAGACAGGTTACCATTCCAAAGAGGAGCTGCAGGGCCGAGATATAGTTAATGGTAGAGCACTTGCTAATCCTGCACAACGGTGCTCAGGCCCATTCCAAACAATTAAGCAAAAAAGATGCAAATGAAGTAAATGGACTTACAAATACTGCAACACTATGAATAACTGGAACTCAATCCTCAATGACTTCAAAACAAAATGATGTTCAGGAGGTGTAAATGGAAATTATATTGGTTCCATTAGTACGTACTGCAGATGTGTCTTCAAATAGCACAATGTACCCAGTGAATATGTAGAATTATTTCAGACTGATCAAAACTTCTTCAGATTTTTAAATAGATGGAAACATTAACTGCTCTGATTTGGATTTTACACACTATTCACATGTATTAAGTTGTCAGGCCATACCACAGAAATTTGTAAAATTACACTAGTAAAAACCAAACAATACAAAAAACAAAGACACAATGGAATATTACTCAGCCATAAAAAGACTATGTTTATGACATTTGCTGGTAAATGGGTGGATGTGGAGACTATCATGCTAAGTGAAATAAGCCAAACCCCCAAAATCACAGGTCAAATATTCTGTCTCATATGTGGATGCTACCATACAATAAGGGGGTGAGGGTAAGAAGTTCAGTAGATTATACAAAGAGGAAAAGGGAAGAAATGGAGCATAGGAATAGGAAAGACAGTGCAATGAATCTAACATGGCTTGTCTATGTACATATAGAAATACACCAGAGTGAATCTCCACATCATATATATCCAAAAGACTGAGATACTAATTAGAGTAAGACATACTCCATATTTGTATATGTCACGATAAACTCTACTGTCATGCATAACTAGAAAGAACAAATAAAATAAATAATAAGAAACCAAAATAAAAAAGGTAAATTGCCCACTCCTTGGTTTAAACCCAAGGAATTAAAATCAGCACACTACAGTGATGTAGCCACATCAATGTTTATAGCAGCTCCATTTACAATAGCTAAACTATGGAACCAACCTAGATGCCCTTCAACAGATGAATGGATATAGAAAATGTGGTGTATATATACACAATAGAATATTACTCAGCCTTAAAGAAGAATGAAATTATGGCATTTGCAGGTAAATGGATGGAGCTGGAGAATATTACGCTAAGTGAAAAAAGCTAAATCCAAAAAACCAAAGGCCAAATGTTTTCTCTGATAAGCAGATGCTGATCCATAATGGGGGGTGTTGTGAAGAATGAAGGAACTTTGAATTGGGCAGAGGGGAATGAGGGGCAGAGGGAGCATGAGGGTGGGAAAATTGGTGGAATGAGACAGACGCTATTACCCTATATACGTGTATGATTACACTACTGGTGTGGCTCTGCACCATGTACAGCCAGAGGATGAGAAGTTGTGCTCCATTTGTGTACAATGTGTCAAAATGCATTCTACTGTCATGTATTACTAATTAGAACAAATTTTTTTTAAAAAGAAAAAATAATAAAAATAAAAAAGTAAAATGCAAATAAAAAAGGCAGAACAAATATGAAAAGGGAGAAAACAAATAGTGAACCATATGAGATTGGACTGGGGTGGAATTGCCATTAGATACTTGTGGTTTTCAATATGTTCTGATACAGATAAATAGATGAGTGTAGGCATGTGTGTATTTATGGATATGTGTGTGTATTTATATATATGTGTGTATATGGATACACACATATGTGTATTTATGGATACACACATATTTATTTTTCTCCTGTGTTTACTGACAAAGCCAGGGAGTAAAATCAACTCCAATAGCAATATGGAAATAGTCACTAATTCTCAATTTCTAAGTGTCATTTTTTTTTTCCTGAAAATGAATTAGGACTTCTATCACAAATGATTCCAGGGCTGGGGCAGAGAAACCATAAGCCAGCATCATCTTAAATGTCAGAGAGCAAGAATACACTCAAAGAATGATAGCATCAGGTCAAGAAGTCATGGAGTCAGCTTGAAATGGCCACCAATGGCCAGATCTGGGTATTGTGAGTGCCAAAATCATCAGTTTTGTTTTCCAACATCTTTGCAGTATTGTTTTATTTATTAAGATAGAAGGAGTGAACAACAAAGGAAATCATCATTTGGCAACTACCATAGTCATAATTAGAGCCAAACAAAAGACATTGATGTAATAGTAATTCTAGTGGGTAAAATTTTTGCAAAAATTGATTTTAAAAATTAATTTTAGGGCTGGGGTTGTAGCTCAGTGGTAGAACACTTGGCTAGCATGTGTGAGGCACTGGGTTCAGTTCTCAGCACTGCACACAAATAGATAAAATAAAGATTCATCAACAAGTAATAAAAAAATTAAAATAAATAAAATAAAAATAATTTTAATTTGTTATACATGACAGTAGAATGCATTTTGACACATCATACACAAATGGAGTATAACTTCTCATTCTTCTGGTTGTATATGATATAGAATCACACCAGTCATGTAGTCATATATGCACACAGGGTAATAATGTCTGATTCATTCTACTATAATTCCTACCCCCCAAAACCCCTCCCCTACAAATTGATTTTTACAGAGTTGTAAAATATCTCCACATTCAATGCATGTTTGCACTGCAACAGGCACATGGGAATTTTACCATGGATAAACATGGCAGATACTCCTTAACCAAATAAATTCAAGTCAACATTCAGCTGTAACTGAACAAATTAATAGGCTATACCTCCATGTTTAAGTAACTCTGTGATCAAATTCCCAGCTATTTTGAAGACTCTCAGCTGGAGGCACTTCAGGTTTTATAGGTTGATTACACTTCTTAGAGGCTGTTCACTGTTTTTGACCATATGTGTTTCCCCCAACATGATTCTTAACTAATTACAGAGACTCTTTCAACGTCACAGGAATATACTGCAATGGGAAGGACTCAGCATCACTTGAAAACATACATGCTAAATGCCATAACCTGCATTCAGTCATGAGAAACATCATATGAACACCAATAAAGAAAAATCTAAAGAAGGACAGATGTAAACTAAAGAATTAGAAAGTGAAGGATCAACAGTACAGAAGAGAAACTCAGAAGATACTACCTTCAGTGATCAATGATAACATTATCAGAAAGGGAAAAATCAAAATTATATGTCAGATGAGAGGATGCAATGAAAAAAATTCTGAATCCCTTCTGGAAGGCTCTTCTCCAAAACCGTAAAGTCTGAGTCACTGTGAAACATACAAAAAATACAACTGAGGGACATTTCAGAAACATTCTTTCTTAAAAGATTCAAGGTAATGAAAAAATTGAAGATTGTTGCACACTGAAACTAACAGATGATCAAACTGCTCTCTTTCTAAATGTTTAGTTCCCGCTGGATGTGCTGGCTCAAGACTGTATTCCAAGTTATTCAGTCACTGCGGCAAGAGGATCACAAGTGCAAAGCAAGCCTGAGTCACACAGTGAGATCCTGTTTCAAATGGATTTATTAAGTAATTAATTCACTGACTTATTAATTTATTAAATAGTGCGGTCATTTATAATACCAAAATTGGGAAATAAAAATAAGACATCACCAAAGTGATATTTAACTCCACCAAAGAATGAATGACAATATAGTTGTTTGGAGGTTGTTGAATACCTGACATTTCGGCAGTTTGAGTACATGTAACACAGCAGTATTTATTTAGTTATAAATGCCAAGGGACAGTCTTAAATCTTATATACGTTCCATTATACATTTATAATATAAACATATTCTTCCTACAGTTTCTGTATTATATTTTCAGTGAGAAACAAAATGTTAAATGAAAAGACTAATAAAATGTTATAATTATTCAGATCACATATTCTTGTCTCCAAATTCTTGTTGTACTCTTTTTTAAACAAGATAAAGAGGGGCTGGGATTGTGGCTCAGTGGTAGAGCACTTGCCTTGCATGCGTGAGGCACTGGGTTCAATACTCAGCACCACATAAAAACAAATAAATATATTGTGTCCGTCTACAACTAAAAAAATTGTTTAAAAAAAGATAAAGATAAAAAGCTTTTATTTTATTTAATTTTTGGTACTGGGGATTAAACTACACCCCCAATTTGTACCAATTCACAGTCCCTTTTTAAAAATCAATCAATCAATTTATTAACTTATTAAAAATTGGTTACGGTTTCCTTTTTTTATTTGTTGTTTTTAGACATGACAGTAGGGTGTATTTTGACATATACATACATGGAGTGCAGCCCATTCCAATGTTGATCCCATTCTTGTGGTTTAATATGATGTGGAGTTAACTCTGGTCGCGTATTCACATATGAGCATAGGAAAGCTATATTCAATTCATTCTACTGTTTTTCCTATTCCCACCCCCTTCCCTTCTCTTCATTCTCATTTGTCTAATCTGATGAACTTCTTTACTTCCCCTCCCTACCCTCTGTTGTTATGGGTTAGCATCCACATATCAGAGAGAACATTTGACTTTTGGCTTTTTGGAACTGGTTTGTTTCACTTAGCATGATAGTCTCCAGTTCCGTCCATTTACTGGTAAATGCCATAATTTCATTCTTCTTTATGACTTCCATTGTGTATATATATAACACATTTTCCTTATCCATTCATCTGTTGAAGGGCACCTTGGTTGGTTACATAGCCTAGCTATTGAGAATGGAGCTGCTATAAACATTGATGTGGCTGTGTCACTCTAGTATGCTGACTTTAATTCTTTGGGTATATACTGAAGAGTGGGATAACTGAGCCAAATGCTGTTTCCATTGCAAGTTTTCTGAGGAATCGCCATACACTTTCTATAGTGGTTCTACCAATGCGCAGTCCCACCAGCAAAGTATGAGTACAAAAATTTCTCCACATTCTTGCCAATCTTTATTGTTACTTGTATTCTTGATAATTGCCATTCTGAGATGGAATCTTAGTGTAGTTTTAATTTCATTTATTTAATTGCTAGAAATGTTGGACATTTTTTCATATATTTGTTAACCATTCCTATGGCACAGCGGCTGGTGACAGAGGAGCATACCCAGCAATAGGCACATACGAGGAGTTTGGTCGGGGAGTTCCTTGGAGACCAGGCCTTCAGCATCCTGAAGTTCCACTCTGTCTTGCGCCCACTCAAGCACAAAGACCGCTTTCCCTCAGGCATGAGCCTGTCTTGAGAATTGTTCCAGACAACCGCCCCTAACGTTTGACATTTGAAAGGAAGGGCTGGGCTGCTGTGGGCCTCGCACAGGACTTCGCACATGCGTGCTGAAGAGCGTTATCTCCCCAGCCAATCAGAGTCGTGTAAGGGCGCACCCTCGGCAATTGGCTGTCGCTTAGCAACGCCCTTGGAAACGACTGTTTGGTGGTGCGTAGCTGCCAATGGAGGAGCTGCTCTGTGGGCGGCGCCTGAGGAGGCTGGGCGGGCTCAACTCCAAGCACTAGTACTGGCTTGCGGAGGTGGTTTTAGGCCAGGAGGAGGGAAGGTGCCTCTGAAGTCCTGGCTGCTCCTTGGGCCTGAGAATGCAGTGCCTGTGTTTGGGTGGGGAGGGCTGACAGACGCCAGTAGTCCAGACACCAGGTGGGGTACACACCTTTGACCCATATCCAGAAGGCTGTAAGTGTGGGCAAGTAGCGAGAGTGGCCTGAACGACAGAGATGAGAAGAACAGGCAAGAGGGCTGGAACCGAGCAGCAAGGGGCTAGGTGAGCTGGTAGGGGGACCTGTGGGGGAAGCAAGCTACTTCCAGGCTGTGCCTGGGCGGGCGAACAGGAAGGGAGGATCTCCCTTCACCGAAATACTTGGTGTTGGTGTCCAGTACCGCCTCAGCCCCCCGGGACCTGCAAATCATCTTGACTGAGTAGCCAAAGAAAAACTGGGTCGCCTGACTGGGCACTTTGACTAAAGACTATTACCTAGTAAAATTTAGTATATACGGCATCTCATTTTACATGTACTCATTTACAAAATCATGTTCTTATATATAAATATAAATTTATTGTAGAAAAGCGTCTGAAAGAAATATTTCCCATAATACAGCAAGTTCACAACTATAATTTCCGTGATAACAGCTCCTGTTTGATAATGTATTTTGATAAGAACTTTAAAATTGCTTATTTTATTTAATAAGAATATGGTTCATATATTTTATTAATCCCTTTGAAATTGAATTACTTTTTGGAATCAAAGTTGATATTTTATATATTTTCATCTTCCAACATATAACTGTATATTGCAATGTGACTGCATATAAGCCTTGGGAGCTTAATTATGGTTATAGGTGGTAGGTTATGGATATTGTTAACTATATGATGTCTTTTTCTCTAGCATTGTCTCTAAAATGTCAAGTAATTTAGTGCCTTTCATTATATTCAAGAAAGTCCATGTAGATCAGCATTCATTTCTCTTGATAAACCAGTAATATTTATATTTCTGATTTGTATTTCTCCTAAAATAAAAATAAAAAGTAACTTGAAGTGGAAATTGAGATGGAACCTGTATGACAATGATTTAAAAACTAGATGTGCATGAATGTCCCCAAGTTATTCTAACAAGTGGGAATATAATTTTGTACTGAGGTTTAGGGCAGATAATGTGGAAATCTGTCCTCTGATAAGAGGAGAATGTCCATGGATGTCTTACTCTAAGCAACCAACATTCAACTGTCTCTTTAAATGCAAGACCCATTTCTTAATGTGATCCATTTGGGGCAGGAGTGCCTGACAGAAGATTCTGGATCCTGACAACACAAGTAACAGGGAATCAAGTTAATTTCTTCCCTAACCTGGATGAAACTCCATTATCATTGAAGAGCTCCCTGAAAGTAGAGCTCCTTAGAACTCTAATTGCTGAAATATTAGTGATTGCCACCAAAGAGTGTTGCCCCAAAGGCATTAAGCAAATTTAAAGAAATTCTTTTAATACTAGGCATACAGTGGACAGTTCTGTAATATTTCAGAAACGATCAAGAAATCTTTCTGTTGGGGGACAATACTCCTGCAAAAGTAAATATGCTTCAGAATATAGAACGAGAGACCCTGCTGTGAAGATAAGCAGTTAGCTCGTCCAGTCAGTAGAAATACTTAAAACCTTTATTACTCTGCTTTAGGGTTCTTGTCTATCCAAATGAAAGACACAGACCCTGCGCTCAAGCAGGTCTAGGTTCAGGTGTGGAGCAATCACATTACTCCACAGTATCAGGATAAATACAAGTTTCTTGGAGTCAATCAGTGTTTGGAATGTGTGGTGGAGATAGCTGGAGTTCATGTTGTCACCTGTAGGCAGGGAGGACCATCTCAAAGGGAAGGAGCAGCACTTATCAAAGGGCAGTGTCTAAGCAGGCAGCGCTATTGTGTTTTCTCTCTTTACTATAATTTCATTTTCACAGGGTCATTTATACAATTTTTAGTTCAGTTGTGAAGTATACAACTGTGTGAATCTAAAGTATTTCTGTTTTCTTTCAGGAGAGCCTCACACCATTCTTGGTTGCTCTAAGGGAAAACAGCACATGGCAGAATTTTTAATAGATGAGGGAGCAAATATACATGCCGTTGATCATCAGGGAAGGTACAGACTTTTACTTTTCCTCTGCTCCTTTTGACCTTAGTGATGGTGTAAAGTGGGAAGAATCCTATAAGTCAGAAATAGTCAATTGATGGGAAGAAGTTGAATATCTTGTAATGTTTAGGACAGAGTAAAAACTTCCAACATAAAGCATCAGTTACCAATTTTTATGGGCGGGCAACACCAAAACAATATAAACCAGGATGCATATTCCCTTGCAATGAAGAGTGATGTTATCTATCATTAGATTTTTATGGCCCTGTGCTCTTCTATTAGCTAAAGGAATTACATATTATTTTGATTAGGTTTGAAAATATGCATTTCTAGTTTGCTTTTTGAATCATATTAAATTTCCTATCATTTTTATCTGATGTTTAAACTCTGCTTGTTCTGTCATTGCCTCAGAATTCTACATCATTTGTGATACAGAGTTAAAAATCATTTTGTCTTTTGGATGCTTTTTGATTGAAATTGCTTTTTTTTTTTTTTTTTTAAAAAAAAGATTGATGTTAGAGCATCTCTGTGACTATTGATTGCAATCATCTGATGGTCTTCACACTTTTTTGAATCCTAACATATTTTGATGTTATTCTTTTAATTGGATTTGGGAGAATTAAGAAAAATAACCTAACTGGTTAATCTTTTGCTTCCTTCAAGATAAGTCATAGTTTTTTGACAAAGGGAAAATCTATAGTAGTTTCACTCACACAGGACTGGGTTTACTTGTTAGTTTTTACTTGAGAGTTGTACTACCTTGGGAATATTACCTCCCAACAAATATATTTCCTGATGTGAAAAGAAAGATGATATATCCCTGAGGTGTGGTTGTCAGTTTTATTAGACCATAGCACTTAGTTTATAGCCTAGTATATTCTTATGACCAGTATTATTAAGACCATTATTACATTAACATTATTGTAGGAGCACTCCCCATACCTTCAACTCATCCCTTCCCTCTTTTCCCATTCTATTGTGATGAAATGCATGCCCAGCAGAGTGTGCCTCATTGGTTGTAACCTCGAGGCCGTGATTGGCCCGAGGACCCTATATAAGCCTCTGTACTTTCTGGATTAGATGGGTTCTGTGTCTCATTCCAGCAGAGCAGTCTTACCTACCCCCCAGAGTCTGGGTGGAGTGACTCCACGGACTGTCACCCCTAACTTCGTCCCATGAGACCCCACTTCATCTTTCCCGAAGACCCCTTTTTGTCTCCCGGGACCCCAACTCATAGAGAAGACCCATGAGGCATGTCCTCAAATAATATCTGGCATCCAATGTGCTCTGGGGCTTTCTTCACCCCGTCGGTGAGTGATTTCGGAGTGATTTCGTGGCAGTCCCCCTGTCTGTCTTGCTGGTGAAGGTAACACCAGCCTTTTTGTGATTGTCTCATGTGTCTGTTTGTCTTTGTGTGATATAATTAGGTCAGGAAACCCTAATTCTAAACATTTTCATGTTTTTACCCAAATTCCCAATCTCCTTCCTCTTCTTAAAATCCTCTTAGTTTTTCTTTTTTCTGTCCCTTTTGCTTTCGGCTTCTCTTTGCTAGCGTTTCCTCCTACTTTCGGGAGGTTTCCCCCGTTTGTTGGCTGCCCCCCACCCATGCAGGCTGGTCCCAAGTCTCCCCGCTCCTCCCCCTTTCCCTGGAGGGCCCAGACTACTGCCTTGGATCGGCACTGAAAGTGCCACTGTGAGAGACTCAGCGGTCCTGCCAGTTGTGCACAGAAAAGTAAACAAAACCGCTGCTACAGCAGCTCCGCTGGGCCCAGCCACAAGTGGCGGTGGTCCCATGTGGCAGCTTCACTTGCTGGCCTTGGCAGCTCCAGTGCCTGCTCAAGTCGCAAGAGGCAGTAGCGCCAGGGGCGCTCCACGTGCTGGTGGCACGGCCCCGCCCACACTGGCCTGGTTCACAAGCGGCGTCCAGTGGTCCTGCCTGTACCTGCTTGGTGAGGGAGGGCCCCACCTTGGGATTAGGCGTGCTCTTGGATTTAAGCCAGCAAAAACTGTCCACACTGCCTTATCGTGCTGCCTTAAACTGCCCCGTGGTGATTTTCCTTTTGAGGTTAGCAGAGAAAGGGGAGATTGCCAAGCTCTCTGCGCCCACACCTCCTCTGGCCAAGGCCACACCCCCTGCCTCTGGTAAACTGCCTAACACTGCAGGCGGCCCATCCCCAGTGCTTGCTCTGCAAACCTAAAGAGTGCAACCGGATAGGCTTTCGCAGAGAGCCCATACGCCAATACTGTTTACCTTCACTTTAACGTCTCCATCCCCACTCCTTCAACATGGGAAACCTACTCTCCTGGGTCCTTTCCTTCTTCATGGAGGATGAAGACAACCTCAATGAGGCTGTTCCCACAGCACCCCCCCAAAACCAATCACATAGACCTAATAGTTCGTCCTCAACTTCCTGTGAACACCCCCTTCCTGGAAATTCCCCTCCCTCCAACCCCCTCCTATGTGCCCCGCTCTGCCTTCAGTGCCCCCTGCAGTCACTCCTCCTCCTCCCTGCTTTGCTTCCTCTGCCTGCAACCCATTCACTCATCTCTCTCCTTCCAACCCTTTTCGCCTGACCCCACCCGCCACTCACCCCGCTGCCAACCCCGCCACCCAGGCTTTCACGGTTAATCTTCAGGCAGATGCCAATGTATGCCCCTGGATCCCCACTCCAGTTTCTGAGCTTACCCCGCTATGTAAGGCCTGTCAAGACGCTGGCCCTTCCTCTCCCTTTTTTCTACAACTTCTGGAGTCCTGGTCCTCCTCTCTTCAAACTCCCTTTGATTGGTTTTCCCTTCTCAAGGCAGTTCTTTCCACTTCCCAATACCTTCAATGGAAGGCTTCTTACCTAGAACTTGTAGAAGAACGGGCTTGTCACAATATAACACAAGGTCTTAATCTTTCCATGGATATGCTATCTGGCAGGGGTGACTTTACATCCCCCCACTCTCAGGCACTTGTGGGTAATCTTATTTACTTTGGGCAAGTCAAAGACAGTGCCCTTAGAGCCCTTCATAATTTGAGCCCTCCCACTCCTCAGGAACTTTTCAAAAATCTTATTCAATGTCCTGATGAATGGTTTCCTGATTTCTTGGCTCATGTCATCCGGGCTATTGAAAAGAAAGTAAATTCTGGCCCAGGCCAGGATGCCCTCATTTGACAACTTGCCTGGGAAGGTGCTAATTCCATTTCTAGAGTGGCAATAGCCCCAGTGAGACATGAGGAACTCAATAAATGGGTTTCTGCCACTAAGGGTGTTTCCACTCATGACTCAATTTCAGCCCTCTCGGCTGCTCTTAAGTCCTGCTTGACTTCCAACACTCCCTGAGCCTTCATGGGCCACTCTCAAGCTCCTACCTGTGGGGGATGCAACAAATCTGGGCATATAGTCTGCAACTGTCGCTTTAATCAGTCATGTGAGTTATGAAGGAAGCCCCGCACCCCATGCCCGAGAAAAAAGGGGTACCATTGGGCCCGAGACTGCCGCTCTAATCCTTTAAACTCCAACAGGGGCAACCCTCAGCCCCATTAAACAAGAAGGCCCCTATCCCTAGGGTCAATTGGACAATACCTTTGCTCCCCACAAAACCTAGCATGACCATTTAGCTCGATGGGAAACCCATTAAGGGTCTCATTGACACTGGAGCTGATATTACTCTTATTGACACTGTAACTGCCTCCTTTTTCCCTTCCTGGAAATTCACCAGTGGGCCTAACATCCTTGGTGTTGGCGGATTCACACCCTCTCATAGAGTAACTTCACAGGTGACATGGAAGGACCCTGATGGCGACTCTGGATGGATACACCCTCTCATAGCTGACATTCCCAACACGCTTTGGGGACAAGATTTACTTTCAAAAATGGATTTAGTCCTTACCACAGATGACAAGGCTCCTCATGACGAGTTACAAATGCATGACAAAGTAAGCCTTTCTGGGAGGAACCCCCAATTCTAATGGCCACTGCCCCACTGTCTGATCTCATCTGCCTTTGCTGGGTGGACACCTCACCCTGCTGGGTGGAGCAGTGGCCTATTCTTGAGCCTAAGCTTTCAGCATTAAAGAACTTTGTCTACGAGCAATTAGCCTTAAGTCATATTGAGCCTTCAACTAGCCCTCATAATTCTCCCATTTTTGTCATTCAAAGCCCCTTCCATGAGTTCCTAAACCAAAGCTAATATTGTCTTTTGACACTTCTATTCTTCAAAAGTTTTGCAACAAATCTTCCCAGATCCATTCAATTGGGTTATCATTGGGCTTAGGGTTCTAAGCCTTCTTCTGGTTCTTTTCTTTGTCAAACTAAACAAGCTCTCAGTTCATATCATAAAGGAATCACAGGAACACAAGAAAATTCCTGCCATATGGATCTCAGCCCTTGAGAACACGTCAGAAGCTTGCCTACCTTATCTTTGCTGGAAACCCAAGGCTTCATAGCTTTGGCTGATCCTAACCCCTTCCCTTCCAACCCCTTCCAACTCCATCACCCCTTCTATTGGGAGAGAGCTCATTTTGGGGCACGTGCATACAGGCTGGTCAGCCAATGACGGGTAAGATGCCCAGAGGGGCACAACCTAAGCCAGGCACAGTCTTGTTTGCCCCTTCTCTTGCACATGAGCTGATAATCGATGACGGGTAAGATGCTCAGAGGGGCACAACCTAAGACAGATTACAGCTTCGTTAGTGCCCCCCCACTGCCCCATCATATGCAGCATGTAGGAGTCTGGAAAATCCAGTGGAATGATTCTCTCTTATGAGGAGATTATCACAGATCCCTCCAACATGCTTGCTTATGGGCCATACAGGCCTCACTGATATTTCAAATAAAAGTAAAAAGGGGGATATGTAGGAGCACTCCTCATACCTTCAACCCCTCCCTTCCCTCTTTTCCCATTCTATGGTGATGAAACGCATGCCCAGCAGAGCGTGCCTCGCTGGTTGTAACCTCGAGGCCCTGTGATTGGCCTGAGGACCCTATATAAGCCTCTGTACTTTCTGGATTAGACGGGTTCTGTGTTTTGTTCCAGCAGAGCAGTCTTACCAACCCCCAGAGTCTGGGTGGAGTGACTCCGTGGACCGTCACCCCTAACTTCATCCCGTGAGACCCCTCTTCGTCTTCCCTGAAGACCCCTTTTCATCTCCTGGCACCTCAAAGCCTCGTCCTGTGAGACCCCGCTTCATCTTCCCCAAAGACCCCTTTTTATCTCTCAGGACCCCAACTCATCCAGGAGACCCATGAGGCACGATCTCAAACAATATTATATATTTCATATGAATATTAACATTAATCTTATAATTATAAATGTTTTAATACTTATATTATCGATACTTGTATTATCAATATACTTATATTATCGATGTTTTATTACATTTTAATCCTGAAAATCAATTTTATTTTTTGATTTCAGCTGTCTATGAATTATAGTATAACACTTTATTCTAGGAAAGTAGTAGAGAATTATTCTCTTAAATCCATCCCTTTTTGAAATAAATGACTTCAGCATAGTCCAACAAAGGACATTAAACTAGTAAATTCTACTCTGTATGACCTGAGTGGGTCAAGACACTTCCTGTATTCTCCTTTTATCTTTGGCGTTATTGTACATAGATGAACCTTCAAGCTCTCCAGAGATAATGTGTCTGTTAGAATGTGTAAATGGTCGATGTTACAGGGACAAGCAAGATATAAAAACTGGCAGTATAAATCAGGTTTGTTAGGTCTGGTCAGGGTCTAAGATGCCCAATTAGGGGAACCGGTCAGCAGCTGCGAAGCAGAGCTGCAAGCCAGATGTGACGTCACTAGTAGACACACCTCCTGTCAATCAGAGAGTTTTCCTGACCTATGCAGAAAGGACTCTGGCCTTCTCTTCCTGTCCCCAAGCCCTCTCCTTCCTGACCGGGTTTTCTTGAAATTCTCTGAGCACGGAATCTCTGGCACCATTCTTCCGGACATGCTCTGGTGAACGGGAGTCTGGTCCGAGGGCGTGTATTCCAATAAAGCCTTGCTGAGTGGCTTAATTCATCTTAATTCATCTTCTCCTGGTCGTCTAATCTTTACATAATGGTGCCGAAACCCGGGAGGGCTTTGAACCTCCCCGTACCGGGGTTGAGGCAGGCCCTTCGGACTGAGAGAACTCCTGAGCCACTCCCTGTCTTCCTCATCTGGACTGACATGAATGAGGTAGGCCCCTGCTCCCTCTGGTTTCTCAGCTTGCCCCACCCCCACCATTCACTCCAGAGGCCCCTCCTGTAAGTCGCATGTGCGTATGGGCACTCTGTCCACTCGAGGCCGCGGAGATTGGGAAGACGTTCCCAGTCTCCGTTGTTAGCCAATTGTCACTGCCATCTGGGCCCCGGGAGGTTCAAAGGATGCTTCAATCTTCCACTTGGCCCCGTTCTCCTGTGGGCGCAGGCATACTTTGGGACGCTGACTTATGTCCCCGCCCACTTCCCAGGCTGCTGAGAGGTCACAAGGAACTTTTGATTTTCAAATCCTCACTGATTTGGATGATTTTTGTCACCGGATGGGGAAACAGACAGAAATTCCTTTCACGGAGGCTTTGTTGGAAGCGTGCTCTCGCCTCTCCCTTCTTTCCCCTCTGTTCTGTCCTTTCAGGTCCTTCTCTCTGCATCTCTCGCTCCATCTGCACACACGCTGCTCCGGTGACCTGGTGCGGCTACCAGCTGGCGCGCTCTCTCGCTGGTCTGTGAGCTACTGGCCGTCCCACTCTGCTTTCCTGTGGCTCTCGCTCTGTGGGCGGGTGCCACTGGGGCACACTAGTGTGCAGCTTCCACAGAGCAAAAATCCCTTTTCCCGTTTACTCCTCTATCTCCTTCCTCATTGCCTCTGTGCTGCTCAGAAGGGCAGCTCCGTGTCTGAGTTGCCTGCCATGTGGCTGGCACCCTCCCCTCACTCTCAGCTCCTCCAGAGCTGTGGCGACGCCTTCCCAGGAGGTGGAGCTGGCCTCGGTCCCAGTGCTGTCCCAGAGCAGAGCTGGCATTGGGCGGGGCCCGCCGCCCGCCCCACGTCCCTGCATTGTTCACTCCATCTGCTTGCCGAGCCAGTGAAGCGTGCTCGCTCTTGCGCACGCTCGCTTTCTCTCTCTCTCCATCTATGAGCACCACTCGGGCAAACTGGCACAACTTGCTGCCGTATCATTGTTTTTCTAAGACTCTTTCTTTTCTTAACTTCTATATTTTTGCTATCAAAATTGGAACAGATAATGAGTGCTCTCCCATAGCCAAAGCTCCAACTGTTATATTTGCCTTTGGCTGCTCTCCCGACTTGGGGACAATTAAAAATTGACTCAAAAAGCAGAAAACACACTGCAAAAAATGGGTTTATTTCTTAATTCTGTTGCCAGATAGGTATTGTTAATGCACAAAACAAAAGGGACTTATGTTCAAATTAACTTGATATTTCTCTTTCTCCTTCCCTCCTCTCTCCCTCTCCTTTTTTCTCCTGTTGCTTTATTAAAATAATTAACAGCTATATCATTTTTTCCAGGATTCCAAGATTTTAAATTCTATATATATATATTTTTTAAGTTCCTGATTAGACAAGAGGTCATAAAGGTTTATTTTGTTTTACTTTCTTGGGCTATGTTTGGCTTTGATTGGGTAATTATGCTTCTTCAAATCTAAACAGCACCCTCATGCTAAAACCTAAGTTTCCCCCTTATCTAGGATGCTAAACTGTATAACTCATTGGTTTGCCAATTGCCTCTCTGTATTACCCTATCAATTCTAAATTCCTAAGATACTTACCTTAATAATTCTCTGTGTTGCAGAAACTTCCCTGCTTCCCTCAGAGGACAGCCACCATGTGACTAATATAAGCTTACTTAATTTGAATATAATGGTTAAACTCAATTGTCCTTTCTTTCAACACAAAGGTTTATAAATCTCTAAAGGCTTTTACTGTTTCATTTAAAGTACTATAAATAACATAAGGTATTTCTTATCATTCAAATGGAGTAATTTGCCTAACTTCAAAATTTACAAAGATTATTTTGGGATGTGGATCTAAATGAAGGGTAAATTTCTAAGGTTTATGTTTATGACTAATTTAACTATAATTAATATAAGCTTATTCAATTTAAACTTCAATGAACTGATATAAAATCTAAAACAACATTCTGGTATTAATAAGATAACTTTTACATTTGTCAGATTTTATCACTTGGAAAATTAACTTTCAAAAATTAAGGTTTACAACTGTAATGAAACAAAAAGTTAACACCTAAATTTTCCTTCAAAACTAAACTTAATGTAATAACATCAATGTAATTCTGATCCTATATTAAATGTGTTCATATCTTCCAGGAATACAAGTCTTTAACATATAAGCTTTAAAAAATGTTTTATCAAGCTGATGTTCTCCAAACTGAACTTGTATGGTATCCATTCATATAATTTAATGTTTTATAACTGAACTTATCATCAATAAGACTTTAAGTTATTTGTACATCAAAATGATCTTTTAAATGAGGACCTAATCTATTTAATATTCTACTAAAATTTTGTAAGGAGCCCTGTCTTACCTAAAATAGTTCTGTCTCCCAACTTACTACAATGGCTTCAAAGTAGATGAGACTCTAGTTCATTTAAAGATATGTTCAAAGGATTAATTTTGTTGTAAAGATCATTAGGACCTCAAACAGGGACATAATATATAACTCAGCCAAACTTTAAGAAAGCTGTTACACAAACTAAATATGTTTTGCTGTTGTTGATTTTATTTTTGTATTTTTCTAAAACTCTATTGCCTGTTAATGTTTTACAGAGGTACTACTTCAAGAATAACCAACCCAAATTATTTTAAGATAGATCAGCCACCACCTATAAGATAGATAGACCTTAAAGCCCAGTACCCTTACTCTATAACTGGTGAAATTGGCTTGCTGAGTGTTTAAGATCAAGACTTAAAAACTAAAATTAAATTAAAGGGCCAAAAAACCAGTATTTGACTTTTGCCCTTTGAGTCAATCTAAATCCAAGGAGTGAAGGAAACTTCTCTGAAGTGCTCTACATCTCTGGGCCGCAGGACCTCCTGATCAAGGAGATTTCTGAGACCAGTAGAGAATTAAAGAGCCAATCAAATGCCATACAATGAAGAGGAAGGTCACTGAAGAGGGGGAACTGTCCCTCAGGCTTTCCGGGGAAGCCACATCAGAACCAGACCTCGCCAGACCTCGACCTGTCCTAACGCAGATGGCACTAGCAGAGCAAACGTGCTGCCCTCAAGTTCCTCAAGGATGCCTCCCAGGAAAACAAAAGATGACTCTCAACAATCAGTAAGAAAAAAAGTCAATTTGACTTACTTCATCTTTTTTTTTTTTTTTTGGCACCAGGGATTGAACTCAGGGGTACTCAACCACTGAGCCACATCCCCAGCCCTATTTTGTGTTTTATGTAGAGACAGGGTCTCACTGAGTTGCTTAGCGCCTCGCCGTTGCTGAGGCTGGCTTTGAACTCGCGATCCTCCTGTCTCAGCCTCCCTAAGTGCTGGGATTACAGGCTTGAGCCACCGTGCCTGGCTGACTTACTTCATCTTAAACACCTAGCAAAACCAAGAACACAGCCATTCCTGGGCATTTAAAATAATTTAAAGATAGACATCTGTGACATTAAAAACTAACTACTATGTTTACATGCCTTGTCCTCTCCAGCCTTGTTATAGGGACTTAACTGTACAATGAGGCTGAATTACCATGACTTGTTACTACCTCCCTTTCTAGGGCAAAAAAGTGCCATCTTTCTATTGATAATATTTGGGCTCTCCTTGGCCCCCATTCACTGCAGTAATCGCTACTGAAAAACTTAAATTTCATTACAGAATAGACCAGCCTTGAACTCCCATCACACTGGACTCCCACCAAACTCAAAATTTCTCGGCAGCCCCCCTTCTTTTTCTGCTAATCAGTAATCTCTCCCAAGCTTCTGTTCCTACCCACAGATGATGTTTCTACATTCAAGCAACATGACTGACAACCAGAAGCTCCCACACCCCTGCGTCTGCCTCCCTGCCTAACCAACGCCCCAGCCGCACCCTCATCTCTTGACGCCCCAATCCCACATGAAGTAGCCAGACAAAATCTGCTGTCTTATATCACCAAAAAGGCCGGGATGTTAGGTCTGGTCAGGGTCTAAGATGCCCAATTAGGGAAACCGGTCAGCAGCTGCAAAGCGGAGCTGCAAGCCAGATGTGACGTCACTAATAGACACACCTCCTGTCAATCAGCGAGTTTTCCTGACCTATGCAGGAAGGACTCTGGCCTTCTCTTCCTGTCCCCAAGCCCTCTCCTTCCTGACCGGGTTTTCTTGAAATTCTCTGTGCACGGAATCTCCGGCACCATTCTTCCAGACACACTCTGGTGAACAGGAGTCTGGTCTGAGGGCGTGTATTCCAATAAAGCCTTGCCGAGTGGCTTAATTCATCTTCTCCTGGTCATCTAATCTTTACAAGGTTAGCTGCTTGAATAACTTCATTAAGGTCCCTGAGGTGAAGTTATCTCTTTGCTATTTTAAAACGTCTCTCATGCTTGCTTGAAGATAAGAATCCAAAGGCATAGTCAGTTTTCTTCAGCAAGGTGTTAATGTCTTATCTGAAGATTTGTGGGGATGACTGCATTGTTTTATGCTGTTGATAGTGGTGATACATTATAAGTGTTTACATGAAATGGTAGTTAATATTAAAAGAAGGTTCAAAATCATTACAGCAATTACATCTTCTACATCAGGTGAAATTTCAGCTGAGTTCTGGAAGTTCTGGTAGTTTGGAAAAGCAGCCATGAACGAATACTAGACAAAGTTAGAGAGGTCAGATGTTGCAAAGGTTGTAGGTTTCTTTCAGGACTTTTTTTTGTTCTAAAGAGCTGAGGTTTGACACTAGGGACTCAGGAATGTTAGGCAGGTTACTGAGAAAAACACCCAAGCCCTGCCCCAGGACTTTGAAGATATTATCCTTATGGATCCCAGCATCATCCATTTCATTCCAAGTATAATCCCACTGCATGGAATGCCAAGAGTGTCACATGTTTGATGTTTCAAATTAGCTATTTGAGGCCTCAAAAGTTAAATTTCACAGGAAATCTTATGAATTTCCCATGGCAGGTAGCTTCAACAATATCCTATTTTTTCTCCTAGAAGCTAAGGCTATCCTTTAGTCAAGGAAGACAGTCCTCTTTCACAAGTAAGGTAGAGGAAAAGGACATCATTATTACTCTCTTGATACTGTTGTTACCATATTGCTCTTGAAATTTTGTCTTTCAGTCAGGTAATGATTAACCTGTACTGCCAGGTTGCACTAACTGATCCAGATCCCTCACTGTTCATGGTAATACATCAATAGACTTAAACATTGTACATTTTATGCATTAATATTCTTTTATGCTCAGCCATTGTTCCCAATATGGAATTCTGTGCTTTGGAACCTGGACCTCCTAGTTTTAGCCACATATACAGCATATGGACCTTTCCCCTTTACTGTCAACCTTATGTGGAGCTGACACATTAGTGGAGACTTTTGTGGTGAATTATGCTATAAGGCACTGATGATTTGGGATTATTCTAAACCTTCAGATAGTTCAAAGTATGTTGCAGGAAAAGATCGCCCCTGTTTCTTCTGTGTCGCCAAATCTGCACTCAAAGGACTTTTCTGTCTGTGTAGAACTTTTCTTTAAGTCATGGGAAGATCAATATCTTCTTTCCCAGGGTGGGTTCCATTATTCCATTGGAGTGAATATCCAAATATCCCTCAAGTGATCATTTTCTGTAGTAATGAAAATATTCCATTCTACTTCTATGTATCCCTCAAATTTTCTGAATATTTTAAAATTAGTCTTATGAGGAAGACATTGAGCACAATTTTCTGAAAGAACACTTGGATTTTAGAGAGCTAAACTTCATTATGTTTCAGCATTATTTGTATATAAGGGAGGGTTTTGTGTTCCAAGTCATTGGAGGTAAATGTAGAGATTAAACATCATTCTAACAAAGAGCTCTTGTTTCTGAGTTTGCATAGGTAGGGAAGGAGTAAGAACAGTCCAAGCCATGTCTCAACACTTATTATTTTTCTGCCCTTGGTGTGATTAATTGGTTCAATCAGAGATGACAATTATATCATTTAATTTAACTAAATTAAATGATATTAAATTTAAAAGTAAATTGGGTTACTAAACATTACATAGCTGACTTCTCTGAATTTTTAGACTAAACAAACTGCTAATGACCCAACCTTGATTCATATTTGAAATTCCTATGAATTACAGGTGTGCACCACTGTGCCTGGCAGTTGGTATCTTTTTAAAAATTAATAAGTTCTTTTTTTGTGGGCCTCCAGCATCCAATATTTAGGTTAAGGTTAAACTTAAATTCTTCCCTTAAAAAATAGATCTTTGTCTTGAAAGTTTTCATTTTGTAGTTTTATAAAGATTTTCAATTTATAAGTATTCTAAGGTGTTGATTTTAACTCAAAATATGTGGATTTGGCCAGGTGTGGGGGCACAAGCCTGTAATCCCAGCACTTAGGGGGGCTGAGACAGGAGAATCGCGAGTTCAAAGCCAGCCTCAGCAACGGCGAGGCGCTAAGCAACTCAGTGAGAACCTGTCTCTACATAAAACACAAAATAGGGCTGGGGATGTGGCTCAGTGGTCAAGTACCCCTGAGTTCAAGCTCCAATACCCAAAAAAAAAAGTGTATTTGTGAGCAGAAGTGCTCTTAGGAGTGACATCAGAAGAGCAGATAAGACTTGATTTCCACAAAATTAACCAGCCACAGATATATTTTCTATGAACATTCTGCTTTAATCATGCTTTCTTTTGTTTTATAATGAAGATTAGGTGAAATGAAATTAGCTTTCATCATTGCCCTTTAGAATCAATAGATCATAATTTGATATTTAATATTAAAACATTTTTAGCTGATTTTCAAGATATAAAATATTCTTAAAGCCTACAGTAACTTGTAGCTAAAGTTCATCTCTGGAATTGAGGCATTAATTTCTCTGTATATTGGATGGGCTTCCATTTGTATTACCTTATTTGTTACATAATGAAGAGGGCACCAGGGAATTCGAATCTCAGGTTGTGGGCATATTGTCATAATCTTTGCTCCTTAATCATCTGAAGGCTTTCTGTCATTTGTCCAGGTGGCCTATGAGCAGGGAAACTAATGCAGCTCTATGTCCTGTGACCTTATCAACCATGATTACTTGTCCTGTAACCTTATCAACCAAGGTAGTTGGTAGAGAGTTGTTACTTGCTCAACATATTTTGCTTTGTTGATTAAGAGAGAAATTGTTTTCATTTAAACCAAATCAAGAATATATTTGGATGGAAACAGAGAGTGAGAAGTGATATAAAAATGTATTTCAGTTTGAGCATCTCAACTAATATTCTAAACATGTCTTGGTTACAGATTTTTAATTTTTTGTGAAAATATTGAAAGCATAGTTCCAACATGACTTTAAATATTTAGAAACAAATGGACAGGCTTCCACACTTTTAAAAATCACCAGTCTTGGGGCTGGGATTGTGGCTCAGTGGTAGAGCGCTTGCCTCACATGCATGAGGCACTGGGTTCGATCGTCAGCACCACATAAATATAAATAAAATAAAAATATTGTGTCCATCTACAACTAAAATCAATATTTTTTTTTAAAAAGCACCAGTCTCATATGATTTTTTTGCATCAACTGCTTACACAATGCTGTTATTAAAAAATGGGTAAGTTTTGACGTGTGATTTCATCACATATGGAGCACACACCCTCAGCCAAACATCTGGTATATGTCACCAAAGTAGAAGATGAGGTCTGGGGTATACTGAGTTTTTAAGATAGAAACACAAAAACAAAAAAACAACCGCTCGGAAATATTGTACAAAAGAGAAGTAGATGAGGCTTGCTATTGTTCTCAAACACATTCAATTACTTTGACCAAAATACACGTGTAATGTATCTGATGTAATGAAATTTATATGATTTGATGAAATTTCTGACCCAGCATGATGGAAGTGATGGGATTGTATCCTTAGTTTTTGTGTCACAAAATGCTAGGTCATGACACTTAGGAACTTGGAGGGGATCATTTAAACGTCCTTGGTTTTACTCCTGTTATAAGTAGGATATCAGGCTAGAATTGAAAAATATTTCCACACCCTCCAGCTGTGAAATTTTATTATTGGTTTTTGATTGTGAAATCTGAGAAGAAGCTAATTTTCCAGCATATTAGCAATTCTGCAGTTTCACTCTGCACCTTGTGCTGTGGTAACTTTGCCCTTACACTTCAGTGATTACCACCCTCATTTTTAAAACCCCAGAATCCAAATGAGAAAGGTGTCAAAGGTGATGGGGGAAAGAGTAGCTTAGTGCAGAAAAGGGGAAAGCCGCCTTTTGCTTCTGAAACCCCATAAAGTCACGTTCTCTAATCTACCTGTTTAATGTTAGATCAGGTAGTAGAGACAGATGAGGATAACTTTCGTGTTCTTTTTCCTTTTGCCAGTCACATGGGGATTGAAAATGTTAGGTGGCCCAGAGAGGATGAAATTAAAGCATAGAATGAACAATGTCCCTTTTACATTTTGGAACATTGTTTCTTTCACTCAGAGAGAAATGAAGCACGATTTACAAACATTTCATTGGAGCATAATGAGAAAATTAAAGTAAGCATCTATTTACCTTTTATGTACTGAAATCATGACAATTCAATGAGTCAGGTTCTAATCTCAAGGAAAACAAAAATGTGTCTTTTGTTGAAAAGTACTGGCTATCTTACTATCAAACTGTCCTGAAAGGATGACGAGCAGTGCATGAAGCATGGAAGTCATGGAATGGAAATCTCAGAAGAGCTAAGTGATGCTGCTGCTGCTGCTCCTGGTCCTGATGGATTAATCCAACAAGAAGAAGCTGAAAACCTGACAAACAGCAGTTGGCTCTTGAGCAGAAAGATCATGATTAGTATGACTAGGGAAATATTTCTTACTAAGTACTAGTTGACATGTAAAATGAATTCTACTTCAGGCTATATTTATGATTATCAAATTGTATGCCTTCATTAGGGCTATTCATCCTTGCATGTATATCAGAACAAGGTAGCAAAACAGGGAGGTATCAGTTGTTTATTTATATTAATAAGTACTTCAATTTATAGCTCTGCACATTAAAAAGTAGCTCATTAATATAGTTGCCTCACATTCTTATGCACTGTTGGTAAGTGGAATTGGAAAATACATTTTGAATGGTGATTTTGGATCATGTATCAAATTCCCAGTGCATCATTCTTTTCATCTAGAAGCTTCACTTCTGGAAATGAATCCGTCAGTGACAGGAAAACATGACTTTGAAGCACTACATGCATACATATAGTGAGGATGTTTATTATGTATTTTATGTTACATTGGGTGACTGTATTTTAGATAGACCATATGTACATGAAAGAAGATATATATGTTAAGGATATTTATATAAACATGTTGGGGGAAACCTATCAACATTTAAAGCCTTGTTGGCTTGCCTATAAATATGATGTGGTGTTTTGCTCTTGTAGGATTTAATATTCTTTCCTTATTTTCTATGTGAGGCATTTGGATTCTGATGTGTCTTGGAGAACTTATCATCAGTCTATTTGGGGCCCTGTATGTATCTTTATATTGATGGATGTCTCATTTCTGTAACTATCTCATTAGAAATATTCTTAATGCCTTCAAGCTATTTCTGAATATCTTTTTCTATCCCAGTTGCTCTCAGGTTTGTTTTGCTGATGTTGTCCCAGCATTCTTGCATATTCTGAACATGTGCTATCGTTTTTGTTTCCTTTATTGGACACTGTGTACTGAAGTTCATCTATCCAGGAAGCCATGTCACAGAAAGAGTGAAAACCAGGGGAGTCCTTGGGGTCTTTGAAGTCTGCTAGGCCTCAGCAGAAAGCTCCTTCTCCCAGACATTCAAACTCCTTTCAGCAGTTGCTGTTTAATGTCATAGGACATATCTTATGTAGTATTTCTGCTTTCTTTACTGTTCCCTACTGATAGGGCATTTAAACTGCTTTCCATTTGGGGCCACTGTTGGTACATAAGTCTTTGTCAGCATCTCTGGTTATTTTCCTGGTAATATTCCAGAGGCAGAATTTCTTGGTAAATGCTACATATATTTTATAGATTCTTCATATCCTCTGGAAAATGAGGCTTCAGAGTAGTTGTGACATATGTAAGTATTTATGCAAGACTACTGTGAAAGAGAGCTTGGCTCATGGTATCTGTACCATGTGAACTTTAATACTTGGTGTGAATTCTTGCTAGGTGGATATGCAAGAGGAATTCTTTTACCGTCAAATCAGATGCAAAGTCCTATGCATCTTGACTAGTGGGGAACTGATGTGGAGACCTCTTTCTCTGGGTTTCAATGAACTGTGGAGGCAACCTCCTCATAACATTAACTTGGGGGTGAACACAGATGTAGTGATCACTGAGCCTATACTTGTGTCAATTTGCATGCTGCTCTTGTTCAATATATATAGAACCACTTCCCTGGAGCATCATTTCATGATAGATATTAAGAAACTAAGTGGGGGTGGGGGTAGGGAGCATGGGAGAAATGGGGGAACTTTGGATAGGGCAAAGGGGAGGGAGAAGATGGGAGGGGTCATGGAGGGTAGGGAAGATAGTGGAATGAGATGGACATCATTACCCTACGTACAGGTATTAAGACACGAATAGTGTGACTCTACCTTGTGTACAGCCATAGGAATGAAAAATTGTGCTCCATATGTGTACTGTGAATTGAAATGCATTCTGTTGTTTTAAAAAAATAAAATTGAAAAAAGAAAAAAGAAACCCATGTGGCCATAGCTCCCCCAACTCCTCTTTTGCCAATTGTGAACATTGTTTTTGTCTGTTTAGGTCCCTGACATATCAGCTCCTCCTGCCTAAGAGCCTCATTTCTGGGGCTGGATTTCTAGTATATTTTTGCCAGCTTATCTAATGAACAGCACCCTCTGGCCTTTGATTTTCAGCTGGTCCCACAATGATGAACTTTTGAATAGAATTTATCTGATGGACAGACTCTCATACAATGTGACCTGTGCTAGGGAGGGGCTAGGAGTGGAAGGGGAGATTAAAGGTGTGGGGTGCAGGCTTCTTTTTTGTCTCCTGGTAGCTTCATCCTCTTCTCCCTTGGAGAACTGTGTTATTCAGCTTTCTGCCACTGTGCCAATTATCTTAGATAACCAATTTGCAATAGTACAAGTTGATTTTGGCTCATGTTTTCAGAGGTACTGGTTTTAGTCCATACTGGCTTTGGGCCTCAGGTGGCACAGTCATTGTGGCAGGAAAATTTTGGAGTCATCTGCTCACCTCATGGCGGCTGTGTAGGAAAAAGAGACTTTCAGAAAAGGACCAGGGTCCTATCAGGGGCATCCCCCCAAGGTCTTCACTTCCTTCTATGAGGAACCATCTCCTAAATGTTCCACCTTCCAATAGCACCACTGACTGAGGATGCCTTGAATACAAGGGCCTTCATGGGGCATTTCAGATCCAAACTACAGCAAGTACCTACCAGCTTGCTTGTATCTGGGTGTGTGGCCATCCCAGATTACAGAACCTCCCACCTCCTAGCTAGCAGGGATTCTTTCTAGATCCTTCTAACAAGGAAAAGAACACCTTCTCACATGTGTTTACACCAAAGCCCTCTAGAGGCAGCATGTGCAACTTGTTCCATCCCTGTGAGATGGAAAGTATTGATGGCAGAGCAGGGGCTACCTGCCTTCTGACTTTGGGAAATCACACCTCCTTCACCCATGCACCCTCTGGAACAGTTCTGGATGTTTTATATTCTAGTATCAAGTGCAGATTGATAGGAACACTCCCTGTGAGCTCCTGAACCTGTGTTCCCTGGCCATGTCCCCCTAGGACAGCACAGTCCAGTGGTGGGAACAGACACTATTTGTCCTTCAAAGCCTGATATATTATCTCTGAACCTTCCCAGCAAAAGTGTGGGACTCCTGACATAGAAGTAGTGATGGTAACAGCAACAATAAGTTGCCCTGTGTGGGGCTCCCATCTCTAGTCAGCCATCTCTAGGGCTTTCCTGGTGTCACCTCTTTTATTCTCATTCATTTCCCCCAACCTTCAGAGGGAGGATTCAGTACTCCAATTTACAGATGAGAAAATTGAGGCTCATTTTGCTTCTGGTTATTTGCCACGTGGTATAGCCAGATTTGATCATCAGTGCTCAGACTTCAGATGTCACCTCTCTGTTGCCTGAGTCTCTTTGCCTGGTGTCCCTCCACTTCCACAATTGAGGTTCCTTTGTGGAGCCAAGGCGACACCATATGAGAGGTGGGAGGACAAATAAATTGAAGTGCCCTGATGTGTCCACTGAGGTCCTCACCTTTGGCTGCAGCTGTCCTTGCTGCCTTTCGTGTATTTTCACTTCTAAAAGCAGTGTGCTTCTTTTGTTTTTCATATAAAAACTTACCTGAAATGCCTGAAAATATGAGCAGAAGGAGTATTTGGCCTAAAGTCTGTAGTGTGCACACTCTTGTTTGCAGAGGTTTGCAAAGGCAACCAGCAAGGGAGCAGGGCAGTAGGAAGGAAAACAACTGGAAATTGGATCAGAGAAACAAGGGCCCGCCCATTCAGCCCTAGGAGCCACCCTGGAGACATGTATGTTCCAACATCCCTTGGAAATGCTTGTCTGGATTTTCAGAGCCAATGATGATTCTGGCCAGCCAATGTCACCCAGGAAGTCTTCCACTACTTGAGCTGTGTTTGAGCAAGCAGCTGAAGGCTAAGGCCCATTCTGAAGGTTTATGTATGACGACAAATCTCTTTTCTTCTCTGGGTTTCTGCTTTCTTATCAATACTGGGGCACTGGGGGATAGTGATCTGCAGAAACCCTCTTTGCTCTGATAAGATATCTTTGGTCTTTGCACATTTCTCTCCAGCTGTCTGATCTTCAGTACCACGGACAGCTACCCAACACTCCCAGGATGCTCCTGACCTGAGCTGAGTCCATAATCGGACAATACTGGGTCTGGCTGCTAAGGATATGCAGGGCAGAGGATCTGGGCTGTGTCTGTGAGTAATATCCCAGACTCTATGTTCCTTTGGGGTGCCTAAATGCTGCTGCTGCTGCTGTTACTAAAACATTCCTCGAGCTGCTTGTGATTCCCCAGCTCTCCCACCTCTGTCAGCAAAGTTTGGGCCTAAAGGGGAAGTGTGGGAGGCCACATGGAGGGAGGAGAGGAGGCTGTGAAGGCTCATTTAGCCCAACTACCATCTGCCTCCCTCTTGCTCCCCTCCTCCTCTCCATCTCCCAATTCCTTTTCTTCTGTTGCAGCTGAAATGGGCAGTGGGTCCCGGGAAGAACTGACACTGTGGTGTGTTGCTAGGGCAGTGAAGGATCCTTTTGAAGCAGGTCCAGTGGGGAAGCCTTTATTCTCTTCTGTTTGAGCACTGTTCCTCTTCATATGGGAATGTTTCACTATATGAGTTCATTCTTGAGGTCACTGTCTAGGGCTAAAGAAAACATTAAAGGATCTCCCTTGACCTTGAAGGAGCATATAGAGAAGGCTGACTTCTCAGTGGGTTTGGCTGTCATGGGGACTCAGAGCCATTCATCTATACCAAGACTCTCCCTCCCTTGCTTTGGGGGTCTGGCCAGTCCTT
Organism: Geosciurus inauris; assembly: GCA_004024805.1. Classification (NCBI taxonomy): domain Eukaryota; kingdom Metazoa; phylum Chordata; class Mammalia; order Rodentia; family Sciuridae; genus Geosciurus; species Geosciurus inauris. Next base: position 24,331 of record PVHX01000740.1, on the reverse strand, counting down.
GGGGGGGGGGTGAAGTGTCCTTGTGGGGATCACTAGGTGATGCAGGTTGTAAGAACAGAGGTTTCTTTGTTCTAACTTGTGTTTGAGGAGCCCCACTGGGAATCAGACTCATCCATGGAGTGGACACTGTGCAGGACTTCCCAGTCAGGACCTGAAAAGCTGCCTGGGACTCCCCAGCCACATGGTTAAGTATTGGTGTTTCCCTCAGTCTGGTCACATATTTTCTTTTCTTTCTATCCCACATATCACTTTTTCTTTTGCTTTTTCTTCCACATTATTACTAAAAGAAATGCTATCTTCTATAAAGAGTGTTTTTATTGTCTATCGGATCTGACATGCGATATTCAGCAGCTGCACATATATGTCAGGCTTTATCATTAGACTGTTGTTTGTCAATTTGCTTGGGTACTCAACACCTTATGAATTCATTTTCTCTTCTTTATCTAATATGTGATCAATGGGGAAAGGAGCTTTTCATGCACTTCCTTCCTTTTGTGGACCCTCCTCGGGATCTCAGAGGCAGGCAGGATCAAAATGATGAAATAAATGTGTAGAAAAGATTATCAGTCTCCACCTTGGAAGTCACATCATAGTGTGCTAAAAATTTTTATTGAGCTTTAATGTTCAGCAAACTTTAGCTCATGTGACTGGCGGAGCCTTGACTCTCTTCTTTCTCCCCACTCAGCAGATGAACCTCTGAAATGAAACTCCACATCACATTTCATTATGTCACAATGAAAGTCTAATCATTTAATTATAGTCCAAACAGTATATAACCTTAGTGAGACCCTATCTCATAAAAAGCAACAACATTGTACAAGCTTGCATTTAAAAGTAAACACTTTCACTTTGAATACTTTTTAACAATTTGAATGTAACTGAGTTTGTATTCTGCTATGGTATCAGAGGGAGATGTATACTGACTTCTTAAAATAATCTACTCTAGGTCAGCCAACACTGAAGGAGAAAAGTGAATGCAGCTGTTTGTTAAATTTGAAAAATGGGCTCAAAGTTATGAATTATGACAGTAATCATACCTTCCTCATCATTATTTTCAAGCATCAAGAAATTTGACAAAAAGGGAGAGGCAGGATTGAAGGGTAGAGATGTATCCTGAAGTAATTCACTACCTGATATAACAAGGAAACACTCATCTAACTAGTATTTACATTTGGATAGTAGAGTGGCTTATGATTTTGATGGTTTAAAAAACGCTACCCCATTCCCAAAAGATTTTTTCTCTGTTTTCCAATCTTAATATTTTAAAAACTTTGAAATATTTGACTGATTGTGATCGTTGTGCCTAACCTAAAGGCAGTTATGATACTGTTGGCCAGTTGGAAGACAGAATAATATTGTTAAAAACACCATTACTAGGGCTGAGGTTGTGGTCCAGCGGTAGAGCACTTGCCTAGTGTGAGTGAGGCACTGGGTTTGATCCTCAGCATTACATAAAAATGAATAAGTAAGGGCTGGGGTTGTAGCTCAGTGGTAGAGCACTTGCTTCGCATGCGTGGGGCCCTGGGTTTGATCCTCAGCACCACATACAAAGCAATAAAATAAAGACATTGTGTCCATCTACAACTAAAAAAATATTTTAAAAAATGAATAAGTAAATAAAAATAAAAAGTTAAAAAATACCATTACTTCACATGTACACCCTAAGTCTGTATTGTGACTATGTTGCTGGTAGTTTTATAATGTATATAAATCCCATTCAACTCTCAGTAATGTACAGAAAGGTCAGAAACCTGCCAGTCTTTTACTGGACTTTCATTAAAAATATAGATCATCATGCCAGCCATGGTAGAACACATCTGTGATCCCAGTGACTCAGGAGGTTAAGGCAAGAGTATTACAAATTTGAGGCCAACCTAGGCAACTTAGGAAAACCCTGTCTTATTGGGAGACAGTCAGCATCTCCTCTAGGGGGTTCTTCTTCCTGCCGAGGAGGATGTAAGCCACCTGAGAAATTAAAGTCTAGAATAATTAGTGAAGAACAAAAGAAAAAGGCAGAATTATAGTTTCAAAAGGTTGGAGCCCCTGATAGATCCTAGTCCCTGCAGGAGCTGGGCGAGACAAGAGCAAATGGCTCCCATGGTTTATTTAAAGGGGTACATTAAAGGCAGAGATAAGATTTTAAGGGTGAAGTTTTGCTTACTGATGTCTTACAGTCAGCAGGTTGATTGGCATCTTGGCAGGTCACACCCATCTCAGAGGGGCTGTATGAGACTTTTGGCAGAGCTTGAATAGGGCTCAGAATGTCCAGGCAGTCAATCAGAGGAAGTATCCATCGATCATTCCCAGACACAAGATTCTCCCATTCAAATGGCTACGATGCATGGTGGTCCACACAGCCCACGGTCGGCTCTCTACACTGTCTCAAAATTTAAAGGAGGCTGATGATGGTAAGTCAGTGGTAGAGCAGTTGCTTAGCATGTGTGAGGTTTTTGAATCCCCAGTGCTGCAAAACAATAAAACAAAACAACACAAAAATCATCATTATTGTATGACAAAGATATTTTATCCTAACATGAGGTCTAAATGATTATTATGGGAAATAGACAATCCAAAAAATGTATTGCTCTGAGTTGGGAGTACTCACTAATCCAGTGACTTCCAGCCTGTGAGCATGGTTAGTGGGTGAGAGTCTATTTGCTATCCTCACTGACAAGGACATGGGGGTGGAGGGGGGTGGAGGGGGTTGGGCCCACCCCACAACAACAGGACTTTTCCCCATAGTTTATATATATATCACCATTTTTCTAAGTCAACTTGATGTTAATGGTTTTGAACACCTTGGCATATTTTATGAGAGTTAAAACTGTTTACCAATATCAATTCATGAGTGGATTGCATCAATACTTAATATTTAGTCTTATAACTGAATCAGATATTTATCAGTTGTTAATTAAAGCAGAAAGATTTATTCACACTACCTTTAAAATATTTCTACAGTTCTCTGGTGAGTCAGCATAAACAAATTTTGAATAGTTACCTATCAAATGTAAGAACGATTCTTTTTAAAATATTTTTTATTTGTCAATGGACTTTTATTTTATTTATTTATATGTGGGCTGATAATTGAACCCAGTGCCTCACACTTGCTAGGCAAGTGCTCTACCACTGAGCCACAATCCCAGCCCCAAGAACAATTCTTTATTGCAGTGATGAGGAATCTTGTTTGCTGGAAGACACATTCCTACAACTAAGTTGTGACTATATGCAAAATGATCAGCAATGTAAACCAACATTACAGCTAATTCATCAGCTAGAGAAAATGTTAATTTTCAGAGCTATTCAGCATGCAGTATGAGTAGAAGAATATAGCTTTGAAGACAATGGTATCTTGTTGAACAGAGATTTAAAGGCTAAGCAGTTGTATTGTTGAAAAATAAACATGCCAGTTTACCATCCATTCCAAACCTTTTTTTTTTTTGGTACCAGGGATTGAACTCAGGGGCACTGGACCACTGAGCCACATCCCCAGCCCTATTTTGTGTTTTATGTAGAGACAGGGTCTCACTGAGTTGCTTAGTGCCTCGCTGTTGCTGAGGCTGGCTTTGAACTTGCGATTCTCCTGTCTCAGCCTCCCAAAGTGCAGGGATTACAGACGTGCGCCACCACGCCTGGCTCAAACCTTTTTTCTTGAAGTGTATTGACCTAAATTTAGGAAGCATCCATAATCTTGTTAAAATTTATTAAACAAATATCAAATTAAATGCTTAGTAAGTATTAAGATCCTCATAGAGGGCTGGGGCTGTAGCTCAGTGGTAGAGCGCTTGCCTAGCATGCGTGAGGCACTGGGTTCGATCCTCAGCACCGCATATAAATATAAATGAATAAAATAAAAGATCCATCAACAACCAAAAAATAAAAAAAAAAGATCCTCATAGATTTGGTCTCTTATGTAATAAAGTAAGTACACTGGGAATTTTCTTTAAGATCAAATAAGTGCAAGATCATAAAGTAAGTACACTGGTTATTTTCTTTAAGATCAAATAAGTGCAAGATCATCTAAGAGACAGGTAACTGGAGAAAATTATTTATGTGATGGGATGTTCATAATAATTTATTTTTCTTCTTGACTTACATATTAAGGTATTTTAACTTTATATGGCATATAACAATGTCTCATGTGAGGGTTTTTTTTTTTTCTAGTATTAGGGATTGAACCCAGGGGCACTCTACCACTGAACTATATCCCCAGATCATCTTAATTTTTATTATGAGACAGGGTTTTGCTAAGTTTCCTGGGCTGGCCCTGAACTTTTCATCCTCCTCCTGCAGCATCCAGAGTAGCCGAGATTGCAGGGTTATATATGTGTGTCAAGATTGATCTCAGGGGTGCTTTATCACTGAGTCTCATCCCCAGCCTTTTTTCTTTCTTTTTTTTTTTTTCTAAATATTTTTTTTTTTTAGTTGTAGATGGACACAATGTCTTTATTTTACTGCTTTGTATGTGGTGCTGAGGATCGAACCCAGGGCCTCATGCATCCGAGGCAAGTGCTCTACCGCTGAGCTACAGTCCCAGCCCCCTTTTTTATTTTTTTATTTTGTGACAGGGTCTTGCTACACGAAATGGCTAAGGCTGACTTCATACTTGAAATCCTCCATCATTCTTCTTGAGTCATTGGGATTATAAGCATGTGCTACTGCACCTGGCCAAATGAAGCTTTTAAAATGATTATTACACTAGAATATCTTGCATTCTGAAGCATGTTACCTATAGATATTGAGTTTTAAAAATATTCAACTTAAATCCATGTTTTCTTCCCCCTCTGGGCATAGAGATTGAACCCAGGTCTTTGAGCACAGTAGGCAAGTGCTCCATGGCTGAGCTACATCCTTAGCCCTCAACCTGAATTTTCTATTTGCACTGTAGGTCTTTCTTAAAATACAGGTCCAAGATTTATTTATCATTGGGAAATTTCTTATTTGCACTTTTCACAATACTTTTATTTAAAATGTATTCATTTTACTTGTTATATTCAAAACAGTGTTGATAAAATTTTAGTTATTGCTCATTTAATTTTCCTTTGAATCAAAAATATGTTAAAATATTTAATATTTACAGTCCCAAAGACATTTTTCTCTAAAATAATTTGTATAAGTCAGATGTGCTACTCATTTCTTAAAATTTCATTTGTCATGCTACATTAAATTAGGTTTGGCCTACGGACACCTCCATACTTGATTATGGGGTCTGCCAACTAGGTGAGTGCTCATGCTCCCTAAAAGCCTAGTGCAGAGGCCACTCCTGACATTATAAGAGTTTCAACAATGGTGGCGCTGAGCCATCAGTCGCAGAGTTATAGGAGTGGGCTTTTTGTGACCTGGGGAGCTGTTTTCAGTCTCCCTGCTCCCTGCCACCTTGGAGGCCTTTCTTTCCCTTCTCTTTTCCTTGCTTAAGTAAACTGCTAAATTTGACATGTCTAAGGGGTTTTCCTTTAACTGTTAAGTATGGGTTAGAACCTAACACTCTATTAACTGTCATGTAATTGTGAGCCTGTGATGTTCATGTTTAAACCTATTCATATCTTGAAGAAATCTAAAAATAAAATGGTGTTTCTTATTAATGTTTGTGAAGCATTGTTTGCTTTCTGAGATATTTCCTGTAAGACTGTTAATGCTTATTAGAACAAAAATTAAAATACAAATATTGACATATATACCTAAAAGATAAATTTCAGAGAAATAAAATTTGTATGATGATTTAACCCAAATTATACTTAAAATGGAAATCACATTGTTGGTTGTTACAAATTTTAAGGAAAAAAAGACCAGGACATAATAAATGCAGGAAAAATAGTTCACAGTGATTTTAAGTTTTCAAGTCCCTCTTCCTTATTTTGGTCTAGAAAGAGCAGCATTTCTGCCAAGGAGCAGATCCTGGCAGAAATGAAGCAGAAAGTTTGTGTGCCAAGTTGAATGGGTGAGACCACCTCCTAGGTGCAGAGTACAGTTAGCCCTCTTGGAGTTTGGAGTCGGGGGTTGGGGGGCTCTGAATTCCATCCTAGGAGGGAGAATCCCCCAAGGGTCCTCAGGATAGTCACATGGAAGGTCAGACTAGAGAGGCCAGCTCATTGGCTGCCCACTCCTCCCTGTCCCAGCCCATACTTGTCCCCTGCCGCAAAGGAATCAAGTGAGAAAACCCAATCCAGTCCCCTTACCAGAGTTAATGGTGGCCACAGGGCCAAGCCCCTACACATACGTTCAATAACTGATTACTACCTTTATGGATTAGAGCAGAACGTGCTGCTCTGCCCCTTGGGATGGCATCCTCAGAAGGAACCCGTGTGGCAGCCCCCTGGGGCTATGTACTCGAGGAGCCTAGACAGTCCATTTTGGGTTTGGTGTGCCTGGGTCCTGGCCAATCTGGATGGATATGTGCTTGGTCAGAGAAGGCAGTTAGGGTGCCATAGGGCAGAGGTGCTGATGTTATGTGGCACAGAGGGGTGGGCACGAGGCTAATTGGGAGTGGGGCTCTCCCAGGCACTGAAGTCCAGAGACACCCCAGCCTCTGGAAAACAGGTTGTACCTGGAGCTGCAGGGTGGGCACAGTGAGCTGGGGAGGGTAGAGAGAGCAACTAGTCACAGGGGGGCTTTCATGGCTCTTTGTCCTGAAGAGCAAGTGCTGAACTAGTTCTGGCAGAAGCATTGGGCCAACCCCACCATCTCCCTCTTTTCCTTCCATAGTCCCTTGGGTTTGCCTAATATGGTACATGATGCTTCTGCTTTATGAGAGTGGACATGGAAACCATCTGTCACGGGCAAGGGGACTCAGACATCCCCATAGGGTCTATAGGATAGTACCTGCTGCTTGCTGACCCACCAGGTGGTCAGGCTGTGTCCTCTTGGGAACTGATTTGCTAACCTCCACCCTTGCCAGGTGGAATATGTTCCTGCTCTGCTCTAGATTTTAGGCCAGCTCAGATTCGGGCATCAGCTCCTCACATCCTGTTATGGTTTGGATGTGAGGTGTCCCCCAAAAGTTAACGTGTGAGACAATGTAAGGTTTGGAGGAGAAATGATTGGGTTATATCCTTAACCCAGTGAATTAATTCCTGATAGGATTGACTGAGTGTGTGGCTGGAGGAGGTGGGGCATTGCGCCTGTGGCTTTGGGGTATATATTTGTGTCTGGAGTGGAGTCTGTCTCTCTGCTCTCTGATCATCATGTGAGATGCTTCTTTCTGCCAAACTCTTCCACCATGATGTTCTGCCTTACCTTAAGCCCTGAGGAATGGAGATGGCCTTCTATGAACTAAGACCTCTGAAACCATGAGCCCTCAAATAAACTTTTTCTTCCCCTCCTCTGGTTGGGTCCTTATAGTCACAGCAGTCATAAAGCTTACTAAAACATCCTCCTTTCCCACATTCTTGGGTGGGATCCGAGCACCTGGGGAATGAGGCCTAGTTTTGTATTCTGTGGCTTGGCAAGCACCCCATCTCTGAAACTTTCCTTCTAGGGCACTGGGTTGATGACCCCACGTAGCAAGGCACTGAGGCAGCTGAGATATATTTGCGCCTCAGGCATTGTCTAATAAATGTAGCACTGTGTCTTCAACTTCTGGGGTGCAGTCCTCTGCATTTCATGCATCAGGTGATAAGGCCACAAGTCATGCACATGGGGGCACACACACACACACACACGCACCTCTGTCTGGCACTTGGACCTGTTCTTTACTCCTTGAGGAATTCCCACTCGAACTGCTGGATTCTGCATAGATACTACTCCGTGAAGTCATCCCTGCTCTGACTGTGACTACCCCACAAGCCCTGGAAGCCCTAGTTCTCCGCGCATAGGATTGCAGAGATCTCCCTACACCTGTGTCCCTGCACCTGCCGAGGGGCACCTGTCTTGCTGCACCTGTGTGGGTGCACTTGAGGCGGAGTCTCCTGCTTTGTGTTTCCACCGCCAGGCTCAGGGAGCCCACCGCGGCCCTGCCCCCTCGGGCCCCAGAAACTGTCTAGAAGTCCAGGATCTCCTTTGGTCTGTACTGGCGCTAGCCTCTAGCAGCCAAAATAACCATGCGCTATGAAGCCAGACCCCCGTGTCACTGTTGATCTCCTGACTGCGAAGTGGTCGTCCTCTCCATGCCTTTGGGGCCATCTGGTGTTGAGACGCTGCCTTCCATTGTCATGCTGCAAGCCAGGTGGATGCAGATACCTTCGAGTCCCCAAAGGAGACACAGGTAGGGAAGGCTGTGAGATGGGCAAGGCTGGGTGGGTTCCTTTCTGGTGGCCAGGCATGGTAGGCCAGAATGACCTCTTATTTCTATACTAGGTCACAATACCTGACTAATGTCTCTCGTTATTGTACCTAGTCAAGATATCTGGATAAAGTCTGCTTATAGTACCTGGTGAAGGTATCTGTCTAATGTCTCTGATTTCTATACCTGGTCATAATATGTAATATCTCCTCTCATGGCAACAGGGCTTGGTATAGATTTAATGCCTCTGATTACTGTTCCCGACGGAGTATCTGGCTAAGGTTTCTGTTTTAATGTACCTTGTGACAGCATCTAGTTGTTATGTCTGTTTACTATACCTAGTCACAATTTTAGGGTATTGTCTCTGTATATTTTATGTGGTCATGGTATCTTGCTAATGTCTCTGGTAACTGTATCTGTACTATATCTGACTGTGATTACCTAGTACCTCTACTGTACCTACTCATGATATCTGGATTATGTCTCTGATTTGTCTCATCCCATAATCTGGTTATTACTGCTGGTTACTGTTCATAGCCACAGTGCCTGGTTAAGGTCTGTGTTTGCTATACCATGTTATAGCCTCTGGTTAATGTGTCTGTTTACTGGAATTGGTCAGTTTCTGGGTATTGTCTCTGTTTTAATGTATCTGGTCATGGTGTTGGGCTAAGGTTATGGTACCAAGTCACAGTATCATATTTATGCCTCTGGCTACTTGTACCTCATCACCGAGTCTGGCTAATGTTTTGGTTAGTGTGCCTGTTATGGTATCTGATTAATGTCTCTGGATATTATATGTGATTATAATATCAGGCTAATGCCTGTGTTTATTGTGCCTGGTCACAGTATCAGGCCAATGGCTCTGGTTACTCTACCCTGTCATGGTATCTGGGTATTAAATCTGAATATTGTGCCTAGTCCTGGTATTGGGCTAATGTCTCTAGATACTGCACCAGGTCATGGTATCTGGGTAAGATATCTAGATACATTACGGCATATGGCTGTTGTCTCTGGATATTGTACCTGTTTCAGTATCAAGCTTTTGTCTCTGGGTACTGTACCTGGCTACAGTATCTCTGATTGCTACATGATCTCTGATTGCTACACCTGTTCACAGTATCTGACTCATGTCTCTAGTTGCTATATCTGGTCATGGTATCTGGATATTGTCATTGGTTACTAAACTCAGTAACAGTTAATAAGTAAGGTCTCTTGATACTGTACCTATTCATGGTAGCTGGATATTTTCTCTGTATAATGTACCTGAGCATGGTACCTGGCTAATGCCTCTAATTACTGTACATAGTCAAAATATTTGGCTAAAGTCTCTGGTTTTTGTATCTGGTCACGGTATCTGGGTATTGTCTGTATACTTTACTTGGTCACGGTGTTAGGCTAATTTCTCTGGATGACATACCAGGGTTACTTGACCACATTGGATTGGGCCTCTGGCAAGTTAGAACATGATGACACGGGACAGAGTGGTGGACTCTCACTGCTTCTTGAATCCCACTCTTATGGACTTTCCTCTAGGATTCTGGCCATGCCTCACACTACCTTGTCTTCTGTACACCTCTGAAAAGAGCACGATGGAGAGCACGTCAGAGCCTGCCCCCATAGGAACAATAACTGGGTTCACAATCTAATAACTCGTATTGTATTGTGGCTGCAGCACTTCTGAGTACCTGAATGGCTAGACCATGGGAAAGAAATCCTGGGCCCGCAGTTCTCCACCCTATGCCAGTCAGGTGGCCTGAGTCTTTCTCCCCAAAAGTCTTTCAAACGACTGTTTTGAATATCACACCCTTGAGTGATTGTGTGGCCAGTTCCTGAGGAGCCTCAGAGCAGCTTTCCTAGTGTCCCAGTGCCAAATACTTGTTTTTCTTTTCTTTTTTTTAATGTTGTTGTATTTTTTTACCTTTATTTTATTTATTTATATTTGGTGCTGAGGATCAAGCCCAGTGCCTCACACATGCTAGGCAAGTGCTCTACCACTGAGCCACAACCCCAGCCCTATTTTGTGTTTTATGTAGAGACAGGGTCTCACTGAGTTGCTTAGTGCCTCGCCGTTGCTGAGGCTGGCTTTGAACTCGCGACTCTCCTGTCTCAGCCTCCCAAAGTGCTGGGATTACAGGAGTGCGCCACCGCACTCAGCTCACACTATATCTTTTTTTTTTTTTAATTTTTTTTTTTGTAGATGGACACCATGTCCTTATTTTATTGCTCTGTATGTGGTGCTGAGGATCGAACCCAGGGCCTCACGCATGCGAGGCAAGCGTTCTACCGCTGAGCCACAATCCCAGCCTCACACTATATCTTAATGCATGAACAAAACATGTTCCTTGCCAGAATGTAACATAAATCGCATCAATTCCAATGACTGAGTCCCAGTGTCCAGCAGAAACCTAACCAAGAGTCTTTACACTTGCATTCATATCAGCATTCTGTTCTCTTCAGACACCACCAGAGCCACCTACTCAATGCTAAGTACAGAACTCTAAGCTTTTGTTACTCTGGTGCTTCAACTTTTCCACATTCTTCCTGTAAACCAGTTGCAAAGCCTTCCGAACCACACGGTCAGATGCTGTCACAACAACGATCCCATTTCTTTCTGCTAATTTTCTGTGTTATTCAGCTTTCAGTTACTGTGACAAAACACCTTTGGCAAGTAAGGTATGAAAAAGAAATATTTATTTGGCTTGTGGTTTCAGTACATAGGTTTTTGGCCCCATTCTTTGGGGTTTTCATAAGACCTACTATCACAGCAGGGAACTGGTGGTGGAGGAAAGCTAGTCATCTCCTGGTGAACAGGAAGAGGACAGGTGAGGACAGGAGAGGGAGGGAGGGAGAGAAAGAGGAAGGTGCTGGCAACATAGCCTGTTCTTTAGAAGCATGCCTCCAATGACCTATTTCTTTGCATTGGCACCACCTGGTAATGTCTCCACCAATCCCCATCATGCATTAAACTACACATCGATCAATGGATTAATCAAATTATGTAGTTACAGTCTTCATGATCCAGTCACCTACCTAAAGACCCCATCTCTGAACACCACTTCTTCAGGGACCAAGCTTTCAACACATGAGCTATCAGGGACCTTTAAGATCCAAACCATAGCAGGAAGCTCGCAGACTTTGATTAGAACATGGATTCACTGCAGGCATTGGGGTCAAATTATTCACAATTCAGGTCCATTCTCTTTCACTTACCCTCTATGTAACTGTGGATATGACACTGAACTTTACAAGCTTCAGAATTCTTGCTCTTTCAAGAGTCTTTATTGATCACTTACTTTGTGCATTTGCGTGTGCTAATCTAACCCCCAAGGGCACATAAACTCATGAAATAAAGTGAATTTCTGTCCCATGACAAAATGGGAGCCAAGATACTAGCCTCAAGGACAGTGGGCCCCATAAGTGAGGCGGATCAGAAGACAGTATATGACTCAGTAGCATTCAATTAACATCCATTTCCTTCTGCACTTCTTTCTTTTCCTCCACTGTAGTTTGAAGAGACTCAGCTCCTCAAATGTGGAGGGAGAGTCTGAGGTAAAGCAAGGTGTCTAGAGCAGGATATGCTTGTTCCAGCTGGGAGAGGGCTCCCTCTGAGCTCTGCTGTATGCTTTCTTCTCTCCACTCACTTTCTGGTTGTGTGGGGGCATTCCGGGGGATCATGGTTCTGTCCTGACACAGAGGAAGTAGAACAATCTTACAGGAAATCAGATTGAAGTCAAACTCAAGATGACCCAAGCAACCATCTGAGTAGGTGCTTTAGAGATGCCCTGTGGTGATTCTTTAGATTATGGGCCCAGGATACTTGGTGGAACAGGCAGCCTATTAATGCACTCAAAGGGGGATTGTACTGAATTTCTAGTTATATTAAATCAGCCTGTCTGGATATCTATGTCTATTGCAATCATTATCTTCAATAAAAACCTAGGAGGTGTGTAGCACTACATATGTTTGAGTCTGACTCAGTTACCATGTCTTGGAGAGTGAGGCCTTTGGACTCAGGGTGTTAGAGAAGAGACTGAGTAAGATGGCTCACCTTCCCTAGGCCTTAGTGTCCTTATACACATAAGGGAATCAAGAACACCCAGGTCCTAGTTTGACCTTGATCTAACCCTGCCTGCCTTTCCATGTGCTCCTGGCCCATCCATGGGGTCACACACTCAGGCCTTCTTGTACCCCCTTCACTCTAAACCCATTGATGCCCACAGTCCTTGTTCCTGCCATGACCTCTGGCTAGAACCTGCTCCCCAGATCCTGCCAGGACTGGATGCACATCCTCTGTTCTTGTAGACGGAAAATTCAATCCTGTTTTTTCTTCTTTCCATCACTCCCTGTCTTGGGATCAGAGGATTTCATGTATTTTCACTTAAAACAGCATGTCCTGGTAGGCTGTCATTTCATTGTTTGCTTCCTATGTTCTTTTGTCCCTCAATTCCTGCATGTTTATCTTCTTTCCTGCATAGCTGATTTTTGTAGTAAAACATTTGAATTCCCATCCCTTTCATTCTAATCATGTACTTAACTATATCTTTGTGATTCTTATGGGGTTCCCTTTGACATGTAAAAGTGATACCCCTGTATGTGCATCAACAGCAGGTGACTTCAATAACATTCTAAATGCTGCTCCTAGGCTGCTCCAACCCATCCCTCTTCAGTTACAGATGTCACAAAGTTCCACGTATATGTACTGTGTGTTCATTGTGTGTAACATTGATGATAATTGCAGTTTTTGCTACATTAGCTTCTTTAAAGCATTTAAAAACAAAAACAGTGCTAGTTTTTATAGTTTTCATGAGTTTGTCCTTACCAGAGATCTTTCTGGTGGACTTGGGTTATGGCCTGCTTGACATCCAACTGTAAATTTTTGTCTAACGTCATTCAGTTCATCTGGAAGGACTCCCACATGAGGAATACCTCTAGTGGTGACCAAGTCCCTCAGCCCTTGTACATCTGGTGTTGTGGTTTGAAAGTGTATATCCCTGCAAAGCCCTTGATCAAACATCAACCCAAGTGCAACAGTATCGAGAGGCGGGTACTTGAGGAGGTGTTCAGGCCATGAGGCTCTGACGTTGTGGGCGGATGTGTGCCTTTACTGAAGAGCACTGTGTCGCACGCACAGGCCATGTTGGTCTGCAGCAACATACGCGCGCGTGCGCGCGCACACACACACACACACATGAGCACCTTTATCAAGACAGGAATGCTGGTGCATTTCCATGATCCTCCCAGTCTCTGTGGAGGCTGAGGCAGTAGAAACACAATTTTGAGGCTAATCGGGGTAACTTAGTGAGACCTTGTCTCAAAATACAATAAAAAGTGCTGGGGATGGAGCTCAGTGGTGGAGCACTTACTCAGCATGTGTTGAGGCCCAGTTTCAACAGCCAGTACCATAAATACTTTAAAGGAAAGAAGGAAGGAATAAAGGAAGGGGTGAACTTGAGGGTGTGGGCTCAGTCCTTCTGCCTACACAGGTAAATATCGGTCTCCATGACCCACTGAAGCCAAAAGCCACTGGCTGACCCACAGGGCCAGTATGAGGTTCTGAGGGACATCAGGCAGAGCAACTTTGTCACAGGGAAGCTGCCCAACACATCCTGATGGGGACAGAGGTGGCCGTGAAAGTCCTGCAAAAGGGCAAGCAGGGCTCTGCCCTCATTACGTCCAAAGTGCAGATAAGGAAGGCCGGGGAGCACCCGACATGGTGCAGTTGTTTGAAGTGATTGAGACGCCTCAAAATGTCTACCTCATCATGGAGCATGTGGCAGGGGACAGTTGCTGCAGTGCATTCCAGAGGCCGTGGGCTTGCAGGAAGAGGAGGTCCACAGGGTTCCAGGCAGATAGCCAGCCCTGTGCTCCTGCCAGCAGAAGGGCATCGTGCACAGGGACCTGAAGGGGGAGAACATCCTGATGGACACCCGAGGAGGCATCGGCTGTGTGACTTTTGTCTGAGCCACATGTTCAGTGCTACAGAGAGGCTGTACTGCATCTGTGGCACCCTTACTACTGGGCCTCAGAGCCTCTGCATTTTGCGGGAGTACGGAGGCTCCACAGTGGATGTCTGGAGCCTGGGTGTCCTCCTGTATTTGATGATGTTGGGGTGCTTGCCATTTCAAGTCACCAGCTTTGGGGAGCTGATGAAGGGGATCTTGGAGGCAAGGTATGACATGCCTACTCATGTGCCCCCTGCTGCATAAAGCCTCATTGCCCAAATGCTTACTGTGGACCCCAAGCAGAGGCGCATGCTGGACAAAACCATGGAGCACCCATGGCTGAGCCAGGGTGAGCAATGTTCGCTGAGTGATTCCAGTGAGTTCCTCCCCAAGGACCTAGACCCCACCATAATGAGGGTCATGGTGGACCTGGGTTATGGCCTGCTTGACACTTGGCCATCTCTGAGAGCCTGCAAATTTGATGAGGTGATGGCCACCTATTTTATACTCCAGCACCAGGGTGCCCAAGGAATGTGCTTCACAGTCCAAAGGAAGACTATGATTCAGGTCAAGTTCACTCTCTGCCCAGAGCAGAATGGACACAGGCTCTCACTTAGGTGGAACAGTTGCTGGGGGAGGTGTGCGACCTGCCATGGCCTCCTTCCCACAGAGTCCAGTCAGAAGGGCCTTGGAAGACACCTGGATTCCAGTGGACCCCTGATCCCCCACCTGGAAGAAACATCAGAACTGTTTTCCTCAGACACATGTCCCTGCCTTGCTCTTCCCTGTCCCTTCTCCTATTTTTCTGGGACAGCAGAGATGATTCTAAATAAATTTCAGTTTTCACACGTGTTGTCATGAACCTGACGTGCCAAAGATGGTCACAGATATTTTTCAGCGTTGCATCCTCCTTGAAGAGCTGGGCCTGGGCATGCTTCAGGTGGAGCGGCAGCTAATCATGTAGTGCTTGGAAATGAGTAAGGGACTGAGACTTCCAGAGACCTACAGAGGTCCCCCCACACAAACAAATGGTTCAAGTGCCTCCAAATGGACAGGGCTCTGCACTGCCTGGGGATGAAATGCAGAGGCTGTGTGACCTTCTAACACTGATGGAAGCCAGTGAACATTTTCAGAAGGGACCCAGGGACAGAAGGTGCCATCAGCCTGTGTGCATTCTGCTGAGACACCCACAATAGCATCAGGAATGCTGGTGGAGCAGCTTATGGTGGGAGTCAGGGAGGCGGTGGGGGCCTTCCCCAGAGCAACTTAGGGGGTACTTGTCTGTATTGTGCAAGGAGCTCTAACAATGATAATGCTTTTTCCTCTATTGAGGTGTGGCCTGGGACAGTTTCTTTGAGAGGCCTGAGCCAGGTATGGGTCTTCAGGTACTCTGAGCCATCCAAAGGGTGCTCAGCACTGACTCAGATGTCCTGGGGGCCAGATGGAAGATGTATGGCAAGAAGACAGCAGCCTGCAGGGGTGGCTGGAAAAAGCTGTTTTTGAAGGCAAGTTCCCGGTTCCCAGTCTCAGTGAGCCTGTACTTCTCTGGACCCTCGAAAGCTGCTCTTGGATGGACATATGTGGTACCACTTCTCTGGAGCATTTCACAATAGCTATTAAACTTTAAAGTGTGCATAGCTTCCCCAACCCCTTGTGGACTCATCTGAACCTTGCTTTTGTTCCTCCAGGTCCTTGACCTGTTACCTCCTCCGGCCTGAGAGCCTCAGTGCTGGGGATGGACTTCTATTGGCCATTTGCCAGCAAATCTCATGAATGGCACATTCTGATCTATAATTTTCCATTGGTCTCAGAGTGATGAATTTCTCAATGGAATTTATATAAAGCCAAACTCATAAAATGTGACCTCTGGTGGGGAGGGGCTGGGAGTGGGGGGTGAGGCGTGGCATGTTTTTGTCTCCCAGCAGCATCGTCCTTTTCTCCCTGGGACACCGTGTTATTCAGCTTTCCATCACTCTGAGAATTACCTTAGATGTGAGATTTAGAAGACATACAGGTTTATTCTGGCCCATGGTTTTAGAGGTTTCAGTCCACGGTGGCTTCCCCTGTGGCTTCCACCTGTGGTGGCCCAGTCATTATGGTAGTGCAATTTGGAGTATTCTGCTCCCCCCTGCCCGCCCCAGGGGCTGGGATTCTGCCTCATCTTTAATTCCATCTGACATAACCCTGTTTTTCAATCAGATTAGATTCTGAGGTCCTAGGGGTTAGAACTTTGAAATATGAATTTACAGGGGACACAATTCAGCCCACAAGGAGAGTGCAGAGGGGAGGGTCCCTGTGTGCTGACAGCTGCTCAGGAATGAAGAGCTTCTTTTGGCAGACAGCGCCTGGTCCTCCATCCTCTCCTGCCTGGAGGGATCATTCTTTCCTGAGTAGACTTCTGGGCTCCCTGCCCAACCATCTATGACTACCAGCTATATATTCCTGTTTGGGGAACATGCAGCCCTCCAAACTATACCGTGGTTTTGAGGTGTGTTTTCTCTGCTTTCAGTGACCCTGTGATGAAGTTTCATCTCAGGTTGTCCCTGTGCTTTCCCTCAGTTTCTGGGGCTAAAATCTTTTGCCCAGGTTTTTGGTGTCTGCCCTTTTGTCTTTGGAAAGTCATAATGGTTCACTGGAAGCTAAGGAATTGAGAGAAAGTTTGAGAGCTCTGATAGGCAGGTCTTAGGTCAAGGAAAGGAAAATGCATGAATTTTAGGAATAATTCTGTGACTGTTGTTTTTCCCTGTTCCTCTAAGTCCAGATCTCTGCCAACCAAAAGGATACTTTCCCTTCATTTGCTACCATTAATCTCTTCATCAGTCATTTTCAATTGAATATCTCTTTTGCACACAATTTCATTCAATAAATGTACTTTTTATAAACCAGGCTCTTTTTTTTTTTTTTGGTACCAGGGATTGAACTCAGGGGCACTCGACCACTGAGCCACATCCCCAGCCCTATTTTGTGTTTTATGTAGAGACAGGGTCTCACTGAGTTGCTTAGCGCCTCGCCATTGCTGAGGTTGGCTTTGAACTCGCGATTCTCCTGTCTCCGCCTCCCAAAGTGCTGGGTTACAGGTATGCAATAAACCAAGTTCTTTGTTGAGGATTTTTTAAAATCCTAAAAATCATCTTTCAGGATTTGGCAGCTATGAAGTTTGAACTAAGTGGGAAGGAAATGCTTCCAGCAATTGGAAGACCCAGGTTCCCTCCTCTATGGGTTCCTATCCTTTCCCTGAGCATCAGCATCCTCATTCGGGAAATGGAGATCATGACAATATTTGTTTTGTTTGCTCTCTAAAGTCACAAGGATCAGCTGAGTTAATAAGGGCCAAGGTGATTTTTAGAACATGTCACTGCTGAACTCGCTGAAACCTCAGATATGTGCTTGAGCAGAGCATAAGTACTGGACTGGGACACATCTGATCTGAATCCCAGACGTGTTACTAACTAGCTAGGCTTCCCTGACCCTGGCTCTCCTGGATTTCCTCTGACCTACTCCCACGTCCCCTCTTCAGGTTCATTTGAGACCTTCCTGTTGCTGGAAACCTTGTGCCAAGATCCTAGACTCTGACCTCTGTCTAGAGAGTTGCCAGGTGATCTTATCATTTCCATGTCTTTAAATACCATCTGTCTGCTGGTGACTCCCAAATTTCTGTCTCCACGGCAGACCCCTTGAGTTTCACATCTCCTGCCTCCTGGAGGTCCCCACTGGGATGGTTCATAGCTGAAACCAAAGCTGTTCTGATGTGTCTGTCCAGCGCAGCTTGGGCCGCCCCCTCCCTCCAGCACTTTGCTCTTCATTCAGCCTCCTTCAGGGCTCCCTGAGCTGGCACCGTCCCTCCTCAGCTCACTTAGCTGGTCCGACCCATGTTTGCTCTAACTTAACCCCTTTCCTCCCAAGCACATTCCTCAAAATAGCATTTGTTTCTTGTTTATTTCACTGTCATTGGTTACCATTTCTAGAATTTTAGCTCTACATAAGGACTATGTCTCATTTATTTGCGCATGCACGCATGTGTGTGTGTTGGGAATTGAACCCTGCACCTCATGCAGCCCATTCACCTTTTTATCCCCAGGGACGTGCCTAGTGTTAGACCCACAAGCAGTTGCTCAGAAAACGTTTGGTGAACAAATGAATGGGTGCATGGGCAAGTCAGTGAGACATGAGCTAAGACATGAGAGTCTAGTCCAGTACCTGGCGTATTGTACATATTTAAGAAATGTTACTTCCTGCCAGGCTCAGTGGTTCACACCTATAATCTCAGCTAGTTAGGAGGCTAAGACAGGAGGTTTGCAAGTTCAAGGCTAGCCTCAGCAACTTAGAGCCTGTCTCAAAATATAAGATAAGAAGGATCAGGGGTATAACCCAGTGGTAAGGCATTTTTCTAGCATGCAAGACACCTGAGTTCAATTCCCAGAACCTAAAAATAGTTACTTGCATTTCTCATTTGGGGTTGTATATAATAAGCACATAACAGGTTTTTATTAGTTTTTGATTATGCATTAAAAGCTTTTAAATCTAATGTAATGCACATCATATAGTTCAACTTAGTGTACCAACTGTATAACTTATTACAAATACAAATGCCCCGAACTATGCTTCCAGACACAATGACACAAATGATGTGTATCCTGATACACATCCAAATTGGATAATCAGTGCAGTATTGGATGTATTGGATGTATTAATATACTTTCCAGGGAAAACAAATCCCATACATGATTGAGCGTGGGAATGGGTGGATGCAGGGAGGGAGGGAGAGAGACAGAGAGGAAGAGATAGAAATCAGTCTGAGCTTGTCACTTGCAGGCTGGACATTCATGCAAGAATTGATGTTGCGATCATGGTTGCAAATTCCACAGGGCAGTAGGCTGGAAACTCAGCCAGGGTTTCCATGATGTGGGTCTGAAGAAGGCAACTCCTTCTACATTGAGGACCTGTCTTTATTTTTAAAGTTTTCAACTGATTGATGAGGCCCACTCACAGTATGGAGGGTTATCTGCTTTATTTAGCTGGAAATGTTAACTGCATCTAAAATATACCTTCACAGCAGCATTTCAATTTTTGGGGGGGTGGGTACTGAGGATTGAACCTGGGGTGCTGAGCCATATCCCCAGCCCTTTATTTATTTTATTTAGAGACAGGGTCTTGTTGAGTTGCAGGGCCTTGCTAAGTTGCTGAGGCTGGCTTTGAACTTGCCATCCTCCTGCCTTAGCCTCCTGAACCATTGAGATTACAGGCGTGCACCACTGTGCCCAGCTTAATTGGGTTTTGACCAAACGATGGGCACCATAGCTTGGCCAAGTTGACACATGAATTGAAACATCACAATGTGAATCTGTTCATCATAAATTTTTATAAATATATGGAACATCTAGTATATCTCCAATTCTATGCCTGGTTTCATGGATAATCTATAACCAAATCCTCATTTTTCCCCTGCCTTCCCTCCCCATAAGTTTGTTGCTGATTTACTCGTTTTGCTGTTTCTTTTCAGTCTTAACAGACTGCATACTTTAGAGGTAGAAGGAGTTCCTACTAAGGAGATATTTAACCATTAGCCTCCCACCCAGGCTGGAAGGTCAAGAACAATCCCATCTCATTAAAATAAAGATATCTGTGTGTTATCTTCCCCATCACAGACAATAATATTTATTTCATTCAAGAGAAAAATAAACCAGATCAGAGCTCTTCCTGTATGCCAGCCACTATGCTGGATTTTAGGGATGTGAGGACCAGTAAGGTATGGCTTCTATCCCCTAAATGTCACCTGGTTTACATAGGAAGCCTTGATCCCCAGGACTTGACTGAGTAAACGAAACAAAGGCATTTTATGAAATTGCAGAGGAAACTTGGGAAGGGTCACTTTTGAGAAATTTATAAGAAATTAGAGAGACTATTAAAAAGGGATACAAAGCCTCGTTTCATCAGGAAAGAGTTTTTTCAGAACAGTTCCCGCGTGCAGAGAGCACCCAGCGCTGAAGACATCAAATCTGGTTTTCTCCGACTGTGTCCAGCAGATGGCGCCACATGACCGGCTGCTGCTGGGTTGCCTGGCTCCCCTGGAAAACATGTAATCGGGTTTATACAAGGTCAGCATCTTAAGGAAAGTAGGCATATTGTCAGTTTGAGATCCTTTATTTTGCTCCATTTTAATGTGATATGTGGAGAGAAATAAGAAATAAGAAAATGGTCACTCCTCCTGGAACGTGGTGATGATGGAATAATGGGGATTTAGGTCTAGTAGGTGACAGCTCAGAAAAAATAGCACCCAAACACAGAGCATAAGAAAAACTAAATGGCAAAGAGAAAGTATTGTAGAAAAACCTGTAATGAAAATTAAAAAGCTGGAGAAGATGAGATAGAGAGAAAATGTTCAAATGTGAGAGCCAGGGATCTTGATTTAAAAGCATAGTGTGAACACTCTAGAAAAAAGGATTCAATTCCACTGTTTTTACAGTCCTAGTAAATGAGTGTCACATAAATGGAGAATAAAGCAGGGAGGGAAGGCACCAATCCATCTAGAACCAATTCAATGGAATTCTTCATTTCAAGAGAGTCCGTTGTTTTTTTTTTTTTTCAAGAATAATTGTGATTTTTAAAACTAACTTTATTTTGTTTGCTTATTTATATGTGGTGCTGGGGATCGAACCTACTGCCTCACGCATGCTAGGCAGGCACTCTGCTACTGAGCCACAGAGCCCAAGAGTCCATCCTTGAATGAATTTCTGATAACGTGAAAGATGGGAAAGGGAATTTATTCCTGCTACATCTGAAAAATCTATTGCTCAGTTTAGAAGACACTCACAGGGACTGGGGTGTAGTGTGAAGCCCTGGGTCCTATCCTCAGCACCATGGGAGAAAAAGTAGGGGGGCTCAATGTCTTATGTCACCCATCCTGAGAGCTTTCAGGAAGGCAGAGAGCATTCATGAACTATTCCAAAAGCTCACTCAGGCCACTGCTGCAGAAGACTTAGGATATACTATAGTTAGCCCCAGTAAAATGCTGCTTCTCCCCAGTCTCTTTCAAATTATAAAACTCCTAAACGAATTGATTGCTATAGGCAGAAGTGTCTTTAGTGAGAGTACACTGACTGATACAACAGGCTCTGCAATTTACCTCCCTTCCAGTGATTTTATACTTGTCCCACAACTGAAAGTCCCTTTCTTCCAGGAAAGTTGATTTCTTACAAAAAAATTTACATATTGTTACCAGTTTGAGTTTAATTATGAAATCTATAGAGGGTAATGTTGTTTACTCAGTTTGTTCCAATTAATGATTCAAAAAGAAAATCCACTAAACATACTCTGATAAACCAGTGGCACTCAAATTTGTGTACTGGAAACTCATTGGGGGTTCTTGTTAAGATGCAGATACCCAGATCTGACTTCAGATTTTTGAGGGATCTAACTTCAGATTTTTGGGGTGGGGGAGCCTAGCATTTGCATTTTAACCTCTTAAGAGGATGTAGATATTGAAGATCCAAAGACTTCTCTTAGAGAATCCCTAAGCAGAACTGGTTAGTTAGGGAGGCCTTCACATTCACTTCCCATTTGTTTATTCTCTCCTAAAGTCATTAATTCTGGGAACATTTCTGGTGCTCTAGCACTGTACTCAGTGACTGGGATACTGTAAATTTATATAAGGAATCTCTGCTCCTGCCTGAAGGGAATTTCTACCTAATGGCTGATAAATAACTGTATGAATGACAATGTCAGGGGGTAACTACTTAGTGTAGGATTGCTGCCTTAGATAACTTCGGAGCAATTTACTTTTTAGGGTTTGTTTGTTTTGTTTTTGTTTTGTTGTGTTTTGGTATTACTGGAGGTTGAAGCTAGGGGCTCTTTACCACTCCATTACATCCCCAGCCCTTTTTAAAAATTTTAGTTTGGGACAGGGTCTTGCTAAGTTGCCTGTGCTGACCTGGAACTTGTGATCCTCCTGTTTTAGCTGCTGGGATTACACATCGAAGGGATTTAGAAGAAAGTCTTGTCACCAAGGAACAGAGGTGGGGCTGGGAGTGGGGAGGGAGGAGCTGCTCTGTGGCCCAGGCAGGGCATGACCTAAACCTGACCCATGAGGAGTGAGCCAGAAATGATTGGAAGTTGGGAAGCAGCATTAGTTTCATGTCGTGCTTGCTAAGCAGGAGCATTAGTATTCTGTACGGTATCTACAGAGAACAGAGCAGCAAGACATAGTCAGCACTGACAACTATAATCTGCTTAACTCATTATGTCCCATTGTCCCATTTAGAGGACACCTTAAAAACTTAAATTGAATGACAAGTATATCTCTTCTGGTAACTTTGGAAGAAATATTTATGTTTTTAGAGTTCTATTCTTTTGAGAAAAGTAATAGGTGAATAATTGCTGATAATATTCATTAAAATATTAATTGATGTTATAAATTAATGTTATTGATAACAATATTAATGATAACAAATTATATAATGAGCTCTAGATTATGATTTCCAATCTATTTTAATGTACCTATGTCAATTTCTTTTCATTCTTTCTTTTTTGGTACTGAGAATTGATCCCAGACAGGGACACTTAACCACTGAGCCACATCCTCAGCCCCCTTTTCTTAAAATTTTTTTATCTTGAGACAGGTCTTGCTAAGTTGCTTAAGGTCTCCCTACATTACTGAGGCTGGTCTTGAACTTGCAATCCTCATGCTTCAGCCTCCCGAGTCACTGGGAATACATTGTATGCCACCATGCCTGGCATCCATGTCAATTTTATGGACATACCTTAGGAGGGGAAATAAAGGAAGGAAAGCCTAAAGCTCCTGACTCAGAGGCATCATCTCCTTGGTTTTTCAATATTCTCAAGCCAACTGGACCATTTTTTTACATCAATAAGTTGAGAAAGAGAAGAATCCTTTGACACGATTTATATTACTCCATATTTCTTGTAGATCTATATCTGCTTGAGAGAGGTGGTATGGTATGGTATGTAAGGCACCGATTCTGAAATCAGACATTGTTTTGTTTGCAGTATCAGGGATTGAACCCAGGAGTTCACTGAGCCACATCTCCAGCCATTTTTAGTTTCTATTTTGAGGCATGGTCTCCTAAGTTGCCCTGGTTGGCCTTAAACTTGTGATCCTCCTGCCTTCGCCTCCCTAGCAGCTGGGATTACAGGTGTGCTGCACTGTGCCCGGAGCAGACAATCACATTTTTAATGTTAGATCCATCACTTACTGTGTGCTTGGCTTTGCTGCAGTTACTTAATCTTTCCATGCCTCAGTTTACTTATCTATAAAATAGGCATGAAAGGATTATGATGATTATTACATCGATCCACATATATTCATACACATAAGCCACTTAGATTACTCCATTTAGTAAGGACTCACTCAATGTGAGCTATTGTCATAAGAGCTCTGTTAATTAAGGAAGGTACACAAGGGCACAGCAGTTTGATTTTTCACCAGATTTGCAGATAGACTGGACATGTATTAACATATACTTCAAAAGCAAATATAATGTAGGGTTAAAATAATAACACACTCACAATTATTTCTGTCTTCCAGGTAATGGAGAACATTTAAGACTATTTATAGGAATGCAAAACATAAAATCATGTGGCACAGATTTAAAATATGAGATCACAAGGACCCAAGAAGACCAGTGACGAATCTAGTGTGAACATGCACACCTTGGTGTCTCATGTAATGCACTGGGTGGGCCACACATTGGACTCTGAAATTTCTGGCAATCATTGCAAAAACGGAAAGCTCATGAAATAAAAACCAGGCCAATTTTTGAGGAGAAGTACAGCGAAGGCCAGAGAGGGTACCTCTGAACACCATCCTGGAGATAAGTTTATGTGATACACTAAACATTTACAACAAACCAACAGATGCATTTCTCGAGGATGCTTCTCATCACATACCTCAAAGAAGTGCCCAAAATTCATTTAGAATAAACAGTTGTAAGCCAGGCGTGGTGGTGCAAGCCTGTAATCCCAGCACTTAGGGAGGCTGAGACAGGAGAATCATGAGTTCAAAGCCAGCCTCAGCAACGGCAAGGCGCTAAGCAACTCAGTGAGACCCTGTCTCTACATAGAACACAAAATAAGGCTGGGGATGTGGCTCAGTGGTTGAGTGTCCCTGAGTTCAATCCCCAGTACCAAAAAAAAAAAAAAAAAAAAAAAAAAAAAAAAA